>JAOTQR010104899.1:0-69060 GCA_025774065.1 Solanum ossicruentum | reverse complement strand
ATGGATCCAAAATCTTTTCTAAAATTGATCTTAAAAGTGGTTACCATCAGATTCGTATGAATCCTAGAGATGAATGGAAAACTGCTTTTCAGACCAAATATGGACTTTATGAGTGGTTAGTTATGCCTTTTGGCTTAACAAATGCACCCAACACAGTTATGAGACTAATGAATCATGTTTTTAATGATTTTCATGGAAAATTTGTTGTGGTGTATTTTGATAACTTCTTGGTCTTAGAGAACCTAAAACAAGTTTTTGAAGTCCTTAGAAATCAGCGCTTATTTGCTAATCTCAAAAAGTGTACTTTCTGTGTGGATCATGTCATTTTCTTAGGTTTTATGGTCAGTTCTAAGGGATTTGAAGTAGATGGTGATAAAATAACAATTAAAGAATGGCCTAGACCTAATAACGTAACTGAAGTTAGGAGTTTTCCTGGACTTGCTAATTTTTATAGGAGGCTTGTGAGGGACTTTCACACCATTGCTTCTCTTTTACCTGAAGTTATTAAGAAGGATAAGATTTTTTCATGGGGAAAGGAACAAGATGATGCATTTAACTTGCTAAAAGAAAATTTTTGTTTTGCTCTTCTTTTTTGCAATTACCTGATTTTTCTAAGTCTTTGAAATTGAGTGTGATGCCTCTGGTAAGGGCATAGCTACTATTTCGATGCAAGACTCCAAGCCAATTGTCTACTTTAGAGTAAAGCTAAATGGAGCAACATTGAACTACTCAACTTATGATAAGGAGTTATATGCCTTGGTAAGGGCATTAGCTACATGGCACCACTATTTGTGGCCTCGAGAATTCAATGTCAAGACTAATCATAAGTCACTGAAGTACTTGAAGAGCCAAGATAAACCTAGTCATAGTCATGCTAAATGGGTGGAGCTTATTGAAGCGTTTCCTTATGTAATTTTTTACAAACAAGGAAAGGAGAATGTGGTTACTGATGCCCTCTCAAGAATGTATATTTTGATATCTACTCTTACTTCAAAGTTGGGTTTTGAACAAATCAAGTTACTCTATGCTAATGATTCTGATTTTGGTAAAATTTTTGATAAATGTAAGTTAGGTCCTTTTGAGAAATTTAATCTTCAAGATAAATTTCTATGTAAAGAAAATAAGTTGTGTGTACCTAACTGCTCTTTGCGTGAACTATTTGTTAGGGAAGCACATTGTGGAGGACTAATGGGACACTTTGGAGTGCCTAAAACTTTGTAAATACTTTTTAAACATTTTTTTGGCCTAGACTGAGGAAGGATATTGCAAAACTATATTCTCATTGTCTTGAATGTAAACAAGCTAAGTCTAGAACATTGCCACATGGTCTTTATTCTCCTTTTCCTGTTTCTAGATCTCCTTGGATTGATATTTCTAAGGACTTCATATTTAGGCTGCCAAGGACTAAATATGGTAAGGATAGTATATTTGTGGTAGTAGACAGATTCTCTAAAATGGCTCATTTTATTCCATGAAAAAGTCTAATGATGCATCTCATTGGCTGACTTTTTTGTAAAAGAAGTGCTTAAATTGCATGGAATACCTAGAACTACTGTTAGTGCTAGGGATTCAAAGTTTTTAAGTAACTTTTGGAGATTTCTTTGGGAAAATTTAGCGACGAAATTACTATTTTCCACATCGTCACGCACAAACTAATGGGCAAATATAAGTTGTTAATAGAACTTTGGGGAATTTTTTGAGGGCTGTTTTGAAAGGAAAGTTAACTTCTTGGGAAGATTACTTGCCTAATGTGGAATTTGCTTATAATAGGACCTTTCATTCTTCTACTGGAAAGACTCCTTTTGAAGTTGTATATTGATTCAACCCCCTCACCCCTCTTGATTTACTGCCTTTACCTACTAATGATTTTTCTAATTTTGATTATAGAAAGAAGGAGGGTATGATAAAGAAGATTTATGAACAAACAAGACTTGCAATTGAAAAGAAAAATAAGGAAGTAGTATTACAAAGGAAGAAAGGTAGAAAATATGTTGTTTTTAAACCTGCGGGCTTGGTTTGGGTGCATATGAGAAAGGAAAGATTTCCTTCCAAAAGAAAGACCAAGCTAGATCCTAGAGGAAGTGGCCCATACAAAGTCCTTGAAATGATTGGAGACAATGCTTATAAACTTGATCTTCCTGGTGTTCCAAGTTAGTGCTACTTTTGATGGTTCTGATCTTTCCCATTTTGATGCAGATTTTAATTCGAGGAGGAATTCTCTTGAAAAAGAGGGGAATGATAGTATCATACAAAACTCTACTTCATTGAGTGACAATTAGATTGATATTGATAATATTTGAGAGAGTTCTATTGAACCTTTTTAACTTGTTCTTTGATAATTATCTTTAAACCTTTACTAGTTCATAGTTTGAGGTATAAAGTACTTTCTTCTTGTGATATCTTTGATTTCTTTTTGGTATTCTTTAGAAGGTAATTAGTCTACATACTAATTATTGTCTTTAGTTAGTCATAAAGGGATCAAGATCTGAGTTTAACATTTTGATTCGTTTTCTCAAATAAAGGCATTAGATTTCTTCCATAAACTATACGTTGTTACTTGGATCTTGTCAAAGCCTTAGAATATCAATTTTTTGGAAATTCTTGGATATTTCCTTTGGATTTCCCATATCTTTAATTAGTTTTTCTATTTCTTTTTTTGTTGTTGCGTCCGCATTCTAGTATTCACTCCATATTAGTGCTATTTCTAACCTAGATCCTATCTAATCCCACCTAATATATAAGATAATCATACTTTAATAACTTGCAATAAACATAGATACATGGCACGAGTATATACCTCTTAACATCATAGACCTCAAATGGTAAGCTTAACTTCAAGTATAAGAATGGGTCATCATCAACATTACCCTTTCAATAACAACAACATCAAGGCTCACAACATCATCAATATTTTCATGACTTAAACACATCTTTAGTAAGCTCATAATCATCATAGAGTCATTTGAATTATAACTCAACCAATAGATCATCAAAACTTAAAGAATCCTTAAAAAGGCATTTTGTCAAACACTTAGAGGGTGTGTAGTGCTAGTGTAAAACCATGCAATTCAAGAGCGAAATCATACTAGAAAATTTCATGTAAAACCTTCAATAGATGCATGGTAACACTCTGAAGCAATATACATTAAAACCCTTCATGCAATCTTACAATAGATCTTACTTTTATAGCTCATAACATAGCAAAACAATCACACTTTTCATCAACCCCAACACAATGTGCAGTGATTTTCATAATAAAAAAGACCCATGAGTAAATCAACTTTAAATCATGCAATTTGAGGAAAACGAAGCTTTGTCATCATGGTTGAAAGGAACCCATGAAGGAAACCGACATACCTTAGTTTTGGAAAATTTCTTGAAGAAAAATTTAATGGAGACTTGAAGCTTGAGTGAAATCATTAAGATCAGAAAGAGGATTTGAGTCTTGAATTCTGTAGTGAAATATTTGGCTAAGTGTTTTGGTGAGCATTTGGGAATGTTTAGGATAATATGAGGGTGAAAATGGCTAAGTATAGGCATTTTCACATATGGGAACACTTAGGCCCAAGACTTAAAAGTCTTTGACCAAAGTCAAAAATCAGGACAATTTTAACACTACTGCGTATCGTGGAAGGAACACACACTTACACTGTTTTTCAGTTCACTTTGAAAATTTGAATATTGCTACAGTTGCTCTGAAATTCGGGTTAGACCCAGTTCCTACTCAATTTTTCCCCCTGAACAACAATATGAAGTCAGATTTTCGATATCTAAAAATTTCGAATTTGGGCATTTTCGAGGCACATTTTCGAGCACTTTTTGGGTCATTTCAATATCTCCCCCTTAGGAACATTCGTCCCCGAATGTCAAAGAAACATACAAGATAAGAGTAATCATAAAGAGATCAACCCCAACAAGAATACAATAATACATATTAAAACACCATTTTCAAATTCTCAACATAAGTGTAAGATCATCATAAACTTGTCAACTTAAATATGAATGCATATTAATGACATAGGGGCTAAAACATAAGACTTGGAATCATGGAAAGGACTTGACATGCCATCATAAGCTTGAATAAAATGAAAGAAATATGGATATTACTTCTCCATGCCCGCACTGGCTCCCCAAACTTATGCAACCTTACCAACAGCTTCCCTCTTCATCCTATAAGAACTCATAACCATAACTCAATTGTCAACCTTAAACATACCTAACCTACTCAGTGCCATAAACCACCATCTCCCCCCCCCCTTTGGGAGACAACCTCCACTCTATCATCTTCTCACCCAAAACTTCCAACTCTAAATCAAGGCCTTGCCTAATCTAGACATCTTAACCAAAGAAGATTTGGAACCATCAAGAATGTTATACCACCATACTCAACCTCCTCTAACCTAACCCCCAATCTAGCCAACTAATCGACCTCCCTAATCGCATCCTTACCATCATCATCAACACACACTAAGCTACTTAGGGCACTGAGCACAACACTAGCCTTACTGGGAAAACTAATGCACACTCATACCATAATCCTTAAGGAGCTCTAACTACCTTCTTGCTATCCATAATGCACGCTTATCAGATTTAGCAAACAACCTCTCATCCTCCAAGACTTGCAAGACTACCTCCAAATGATTCACAAGCTCTAAGCAAATCAATACCTCATCACTAGAAACCACAACAACATATCAAGGTATGATTTTAAGACCTATTCAAGAAACCCACAAACACCACCGGTGCATGAGTCAACCAAACAACTCCACCAATACCAATAATGCTCACTCCTAATCCGAAAAGACACCTAGGGATATCACCTACGTTCATCCTCCCTTGGAGTCAAAACCCCAACCAAAGATCAGTCTTAGAGAGTGACTATACCATTGTAGTTGACCAAATAGATCGACCATCCTCAACCATCATATCACAACCTTACGGGTTCTACGCTCATTGGAAGCATGCTATGTAAGTAGCCCAAACTACACCAAGACCTCCAACACCTCAAACTAAGTCCAACCGAGATCACAAGACAAGGCTCTATGCAACGATAACATAGAACAACACTTATAGATCTGTTCGAGCCACTATAGGCTTATGCAACCATCCGGGACACACACATGAATCCTATCAGGACAAAGGAATCACACAAGAGATAGTTACTCTTGGACCTATCAAATCTCCCTACTCAAAACATCGATCACAATATTAGCCTTACTTAGGGTCAACTAAGTCATAGGAGAAGTAATAGAAAATAACATATTCGCCAACTCCATTAACAGCCTGTTAAGCCCAAAAAGCTCCTAATATCCAATGAATTCAAAGGTATAGGCTAATCTCTAATCATCTTACTAGGGTCCACTTTAATACCATCACCTAGCATCGCATGACCTAGGAAGACAACCTTTTACAACTGAACTTCCATTTCTCCTATTTATCATCCAACATTCTTCCTTAAACTCTGTAGTACTACCCTCAAATGACTTCAATGCACTACCTTATTAGGGAAACGAACCATGATAGCATCACCATAACCACCATAAGCCTATTAAAGTAGGGACTTAAATATCTTATACATGAAACTTATAGACATAACTAATGCACTAGTCAAACCAAAAGACACCACCCCAAATCCAAAATATTGGAACAGACATTGAAGGCCTCATCTACAACTAACAACTACTTAATAAACAAAACAACTTAGGTTCAGTACCTCCAATTTTCACAAGATGACAAATGCAACCCCTTAGAAACCAATTGTACCTTAAGACATGAAATGGACCTACCCCCTTGCTATCACTTGACCACCACATCAAGACTCTTCTACTTAAGGACGAGTTCATTAGGGAATCGTCATCTAATTCTATAGGTCCTATCATCCATAAAAACACAACATGAAAGCAACCATTCCATCCCTAGTATGAAACCAAAATCCACCACGCCAACTCCAACAAGCCACAAGGCAAGACCTAATTCAATACAAACTCAAATCAACACCTATGAACTTTCTAGCAGCAATATACCCAACCAAGAGGTAAACACCAAAGGTTCACATGACAACTCGCGATACACAAGAAGCGCACTAGCAACCAAAAGTAATAATGAAAGAAATAGTGAAACTCGGATCCATCAACATCAAAACCTTTAACTTACTTTCCTTTGCCTTCCTCTTTGAAGTGGCATGGTCAACTAGAAGAGCAAAGAACGTTCGTTAAAGGCATAAACCCTATCTCACTTCTAAAGCGCGACATAGACCAAGAAGAAGGGAAAGATTTCCTAAAATGTCTCGTAGACTCTTACTTATAGTTGTGGAGCACAACACATCCATGAATAAGCCTCTAATTGATGTGGTGTTTTGGACTCCGAGGATCTAACAACGTAGTGCTCTGATACCATCTTTTTCATGACCTAAGCCTAGGGCCTAGGCATGAAAGATGCATGGGGAACCCGAAGGAACCCCAAATAAGCCTCTTTGCATATCATTACACATCCTTGGTCATGAAAATAAAAACAAAATGACAATTAGAGATAAGCATAAACAAGGGAATTGGGGCTAAGGGAGAGGGAGATAAAAAATTGAGTAATTTGGGCGAGTCAAAGCTCAAGCATAGCACATAACTTGTACAACAACACCTCTAGACATAGAACTTAGCCCGTCAAGACAAGCAACTAGGATTGCCCTCATAGGCATAAGTATTCCAAAATATACAAGATGTAGTCTAAACATAAGCATGAAAGAAGATAGATATTGTCCCCAGACATGAGGACTCGCCAAAAGCTAACTGGAATAATCTATCTAGTCATGAGGAGAATCAATAGGAGCTCCGGTTCCTACATGGTGATATCATATGTGTTAGTACGTCTGAATGTACTAAGTATGTAGGATGCAATGCAACAAGAGATAGGAAACATAACCAAAATGCATAATAACAATAAGCACTGAATAGCATAATAATAATATGACATATATGAATGATATGTGAAGTAAAACATGCTTACAATTCATTCAACTCATATAGATCATAATACAACTTAGAATAAGGCCAAGCGAGCTACAACTTGGAATCTCGATGTCAACCCTACACCAGAAGAAAGAAGGAAGTTACTAGCGAAGGTGAACCTCCTAATGACTAAGTGGATCCACTAAGTCTTATGTTAACCGGATACTCACCTGTAGTTCTTGGACTCGGGTACTCACCTCAAGCCCAGACTCGGGTACTTGCCTCAAGTCCTCATATTTAGGATACTCGCCTCTAATCTCTTTACCTATGGTGGCACGCAGTTTTGGGACTTGGGGACTCACCTCTAGTCCATTTGATGCTATCTAATCCCACGGAATACATAAGACAATAATACTTTAATAACTTTCAACAAACATAGGGACACGGCACGAGTAGCCCTTAACATTAGTGACCTCAAATAGTGAGCCCATCTTTAAAACATAAGAGTAGATCATCATTAACATTTCCCTTGCATTAACATCATCATCATAGGCTCACAAGAGGTAAATTCTTTGAAAAAGGCTTAACTTCATACTTGTATATACATGGATAATTTCATAAATTCATAGCATATTCAATAACCATACTCATCATAAAGTCATTCAACTCATACGACATGCATTGGACCTTCAGTTCCTCAAGAAATCATAATCGGACATTTTATCAAACACTTGGTGGGTGTGTAGCGCTAGTGTAAAACCATGTAATTCAAGAGTGAAATCATGCAATAAAACTTTAAGTAAAACAACCGACCAACACTTGGTAATACCATCATACAATAGACATTTAAATCCATCATCAAATCTCATAATATACCATAGTTTAATACCCCAACACATGCATAGTTACAATAGACAAACCATCTCATCGTATGATCTTAAAATAGGTAGACATGTATTTCCAATCAACATTTCATTAAAAACCCAACATAATTTGTAATCATGATTCATATTAAGCAATACCCATAAGTAAATTAACTTAAACATGCAATTTTATAAAAAGAAGGGTTGAATCCACGGGCGAAAGGTACCTATGGATGAAACCCACATACCTTAGACCTTGAATTTCTTGAAATTGAGTTGAGAAAAACTTGAAGCTTGGAATAGGGTCTTATAATCTACAACTTATTATTGATTATCCTTGAACTTTTATTGGGATTTTGATGGAGGCTCTCGAGATAATTTGAGAGTGTATTCCAATTGGGAGGAGTGAATTGATCTTTAGGAATAGGATTTAGGTCTTTAGGAAGTGACGATCGCATGGACATCCCCAAAAGACAAATAGAAATGACTGAATTTACGGAATGCCATTAATGAAATGGAATTTGGCATAAACCTGTATATACCCCTGCACATACGAGTTTTATGAAAACAGGCATAACTTCTTTATCCAAACTCGAAATTAGGTGAAACTAAGTGCGTTGAAAAGCTAATTCAAAGGGATTAAATTTGGTAGGTCGTGGGCTACCCAGTTCTTTCTGTGCTAAGAGATATACCCCTTTAAAGTTGACCCTCCTACTGGTACTTCTGTAAGACTTAGCCAACAAAAATTCCTTTGAACTTGGCTTGATGTAGGAGAACCACAATGGTCTTAAATGACATGAATAAGCTTGAGTTAGGTTTGAATGAGATCTTGAAGCTTGAATGAATTTCTCAAGATCCAGATTGGGTTTTGGCACTTGATTTTGGAATGAAATAATAGTCTAAGTGTTTGAGTGAATATTAGAAAATGTCTTGAATAATATCAGGGTGAAATAAGACTAAGTATAGGTATTTTCACATATGTGAAGGCTTGGGCCCAATACCCAAAAGCCTTGGACCGGAACAAAAATCTAAGAAAAATTAACACAGGAGCGCGAATGCCCACTATTTTTCGCATACTTGGAAAATTCGGATTTTGCTACGGTTGCTCTAAAATTCAAGTTAGACCCAATTTCCACTCAATTTTTCCCCCTGAACAATAATATGAAGTTGGATTTTTGAAAAAATGCAGGGATTTTGATATATATGGAAATTATGATTCTGGGCACTTCCGAGGCACATTTTCAAGCACTTTTTGGGGTTCGTTTTTTTCCTTTTTGTTACTTTAGTATTTTACTGTATAATATGTGCACAATATATAATACATATGACCAGTTGATCATTAGTAAATCAATATCATGATCGACCCATGCTAGGCTTTCCTTTTACCCCTGGGATGCCCCCCGTAATATAAGATTGACCCATGCTAGGTGATTCTTCCACTCCTAGGATACCACCCATCAATAAGCAACTTACTTTATCTTTTATTTACCTTTGAGATGATTCTTTTGGTGTCTGTAATATTTGAGTTGTAGGACCATAAATATGGCATGTGAAATGTAAATAATCATACAAGACAATAATACAATGAAAAGAGTAGGTTACACTGATGATGAAATGTGCAGGATATGAAACAACTCATGAACTTTACATAGCAAAACAAACACATATATCTTGGTATCTAAGTATGTATGCAGATTTGAAAATTACTATGTATGGAAACATATGAACATCTTAAGGAGTGGAGACACGGTTACTAATTATGTCGGAGTTTGTATGTGTCTCAATATGCCAAGCCATGATCTAGATGTCATTCCATGTAATACGAAATAGAGCAGCCTTACGTATCTCATTGTGCAACCTCAGTACCACATCGAAGTAACCTCCTTTTCCCCTAAATACTTATCTATAATAGAATAGGTGATAAAACTAGTATTAGTGGATAACAAACACATCTTGGTAGTCCAATCTCATAAAAAAGTAACACACGGGTAACAAGTGTGTAATTATCATCCCACGCATATTATTTTAACCTTTCCATCTCTAGTCATATTTTCTAGTACACATTCTCCTACACATGTCATGCATAGCTCTTTTTAGTCCTATAACAGTCTTGTGAAGATATTTTATCAAACACTTGGTGGGTGTATAATGCTAGTTCATAATCATTCAACTCGAGAGTCAAATTATATGAGAAAACTCAATATAAATCAACCGATCAACATATAGTAAAATCTCATGTAAGATACTTGAAATCTCATAATGGATCATAGTTTCATAGCTCAAAACATACATAGTCTCAATAGACAAAACCAATTCATAGTAGAAGCTTGAAATAGATAGAGATTCATAGTCAATCAACATTTCCTAAAATCCTTGCATAATTTAGAATTAAAATCCATAATAAGAGATACCCATATATGATACAACTTGAAAACATGTAAATTTGATCAAAAGAAATATCGGGCTCCATGGGTGAAAGGACCAAATGGATGAAACACACATACCTCAAAATTGAGTTTTCTTGAGTTGAGTTGGAAGAGAACTTGGAGCTTGAAAAGAATCCTTGAGTTCCAAAGTTAGTCTTGAAATCATTGAATTCTGAATGAGATATTTGGTTAAGTCTTAGAGAGGTTTTCGAGAGAGGCTTGAGTTGAAAAATGACTAAGTATAAGTGTTTTCACACATAAGGTGGGCATCAGGCTATAACCCCAATGCCCTTGGGCCGAAATACAAAAACAGGGGAATATACTGGTTCGCATCAATGGCGCGATGTGGACCAATAGCAAAGGGTCCTTCAACTCTAATCCGCGCACCTGGTGCATCACGGCCAGAGTGCAGATGGCCACTAAAAATCATATTTTTTGCAAAAATTATTTTTTTGCTACGGGTCCTCTAAATTCGAGGTTATACCTATTTTCAACTCAATTTTTCTCTGTGAACTAGACTATGAAGTCAAATTTTTTAAATCATGCATGAATTTTAAGATATATGAAAATTATAATATGGGTATTTTCGAAGCACATTTTTCGGGTGTTTCACATGAATTGAATAGGGGATAAGACTTGTTCAAGGCTCACCCTTAAACTAGAAAGTAAAGTGAAGTAAAGTCTCAAGTAAGATAGAAATCGAATATTGTCCTCGACTAGAGGACTCACCAACTCTCTTCTTTCAATAGTCCAAAGCTAACCATGTGGAGGATATCGATGAGCGCTGGTCACTACATGGTAAAATCACGTAGGTGTAGATGTATGCGTTAGTACTTAGAATGTAATGGTATGTAGGTATGCAATGCATGACATAGAATTAAATAATGAAATGTTTCATGCTAAGTCTTGTGATAAAAATGATACATTTACAAAGGCATTAGGAAGCCGTAATCAAGCTAATATTGTTTAAACATAAAGGACAACTTTACAAATAAATAGTAAGATGCACAGATAAATGTAACCGAGGATAAGCGAACTATATAAACTTGGAATATATATATGGGTAGTCATTTAGACATTTTACTGTCACCATAGAACATTGAATAATGCACATGAGAAATAAAGTTATGAGGAGTTCAAAAAAAATAGTGAGAGAGACCATAACTGACATAAATCATGTGAGCTAATCCACGGAGTCCCGATGTTTCTCCTACATTGAAAGAAAGGGGAAAGTCACTTGCCAAGGTGAACATCCTAATGCCTAAAGGGATCTACTAAGCCTCATATGAATCAGGCACTCGCCTCTAGATCTTGGACTGGGGTACTTGCCTCAAGCCCTCATATATAGGGTACACGCCTTTTAGAGATTTGGGTAACCACCTCTAATCTTTTTACCTACAGTGGAACATAGTTTTGGGACTTGGGTAATTGCCTCTAGTACACTCAGTGCTAGGTAGTCTCTCACCCGAGTAGGAAAATCATAGGTCGTTGAGTCATATTATGAACAACTTATAAAGGACATTATAACATAACATGAGTAGTTCCTTTACTTGCTTGTCCTCTATTAGTGTGTTAACATGAACATGGGGGTAAAATAGTAATATGCTTGATTCCTTAATGTAATGATCCTGAAAATATGCCTTGGAAGTGCCTGGAATTGTATTTTCCAGGCATCTCAAAATCCGTGCATTATTTTAGAATTTCAACTTTATATTCTTGTTTAGGAGGTCAAATTGAGTGAAAAATGGGTCTAACCCTAATTTTAGAACAACCATAGCAAAATCTGAAATGTCAAAGTGTGAATTTCCAATAGCTACTTCGCGTCACTGGCGCGATGCACTAGTGTATTATTTTGTGCCCAATTATTGTATTCTGGTACAATAATTGTTGGCCTTGGGTGTAAGTCTTCCCATACATGAAAATGCCTATACTTATCCATATTTCACCTTCATATCATACAAGACATTCTCCAATACTTTCTAAAACACTTAGACTAATGCTTCATCCAAATTCAAGTGTCCTAAACTCATTCCGATATCAAGAAACTCGTTCAAGCTTCAAGCTCTTATTCAATCTAAGTCAAGCTTATTTATGTCATTTAAGACCATTGTGGGCCCCTACATCAAGCCAAATTCAAAGAAATTTTTGTTGGCTAAGTTTTGCACAAGTACCGGTAGGAGGGTCAATTTTAGGGGGGCATATCTCTGAGCACACAAAGAACTAGTTGACCCACAACCTACCAAGTTAAAGCTCTTTGAATTAGCTTTCCGACAGAGTTTGTTTCACCTTATTTAGAGCTTGAATGAAGAAGTTATGCCCGTTTTTGTAGAACTCGTATGTGCATGGGTATGTACGGGTTTTTGCCAAATTACATTTCATTAATGGTATTCCGTAAATTTAGTCATTTCTATAATTCTATTAGACTTTTGGGGATTCCTATGGTATCTTTAACACTTCCTAAAGACCTAAACCCTTTCCCAAAGATCAAATTCACTCCTCCCAATTGGAATACACTCTCAAATTCTCTCAAGAGCCTCCATCAAAACCCCAATAAAAATTCAAGGAAACTCAAGAGCATGCTTTGGATTCTAAGACCCACTTACAAACTTCAAGTCTTTCTCAACTCAATTTCAAGAAATTCAAGGTCAAAGGTATGTGGATTTCATCAATGGGTACCTTTCACCCACGGAGTCCAACCCTCCCTTTTCATGAAAATTACATATTTTCAAGTTGTATTACTGATGGGTATTATTTAATATGAATTATGATTAAAATTATGTTGAGTTTTTAATGAAATGTTGACTAGAAACACATGTCTACCAATTTTAATGTCATACTATGAGATGGTTTGTCTATTGTGGCTATGCATGTTTTGGGTTATTAAACTATGGTCTATTATGAGATTTGACAATGGATTTTAATGTATATTGTATGAGGTATTACCAAGTATTGGTGGGCTGTGTTACTTTAAGTTTTATTACATGATTTCACTCTTCAATTTCATGATTTTACACTAGCACTACACACCCGCCAAGTGTTTGATAAAATACCCAGTTATGAATTCTTGAGTTGTTGTAGGGCCAAGGCATGCCTTATGAGTTGAATGACTTTATGTTAATGATAGGACTGTTTATATGAGTTTTTTCAATGAAAAAGTATCTATGGTGTTGTAAGTGGATTGTTGGGGTTCCCAGGTTGTTGTGCTCTTGAGAATATGAAGTAGATCTTCCCTTATTGCTTGAAATATAATGTTGTGATGAGCTAGTCCTATGATTCCTACTGAAAAGCCCATTCCATAAGGTAGAATAACAAATTTTTCCTACCTAAAAGATCATATCATAAGGTATGGACATCCTACTGAAAAGGCTACCAAAAGGTAGAGTAACTAATGGGTCCTACCAAAAAGATCGTATCTTAAGGTATGGACACCCTATCGAAAAGGTCATGCCGTAAGGTAGAAAGACTAATGATTACTACCAAAAAGTTCATATTGTAAGGTATTGACATCCTACCGAAAAGACCATGTGTAAGGTACAGAACTAATTGTTCCTACCGAAATGATTGTATCGCAAGGTATAGACACCCTACTGAAAAGGCCATGCTATAAGGTTGAAAATCCAATAGTTTCCACCAAAATGATCAGATCGTAAGGTGTGAAGATTCTATCAAAAAGGCCATGCCATAAGGTGGAATGAATCACGCCTCCTACCTAAAGATTATATCATAAAGTAGAAAACATCTTATACTACCTATCAAAAACTTTATGTCATACGGTAAGGGTATTGGTAACACTCTCTAAAAAGGTTATACCGTAAAGCGAGTGGGGTTTATTTGGCCAATTTCATGAAGGTTGGAAAAAGGGTTTGAGTATGTATCCTATATTGAGTTCACATTCCTTGTTCATGATTTACAAGCATGTTTTACATTATGTATTGATCATGCATGTCATATTGATGTTATATCAATCCTTTCTTATAATTATGAATTTTGATTATGTTGCCTCTCCCTTGCTATTATTGCATCCTACATACTTAGTACATTCAAATGTACTAAAGAATACTTTATGCCTATATGATGTCACCATATAGGAACCGATGTACCGCTTGGTCATCCTCCTCCTCTATGTGGCTAGTACGATTATCTCTCAAGATTAGTTGGTGCATCCTCCATTCCATGGATGTTACTTATGATCTCTTCTATGTATTAAG
Organism: Solanum ossicruentum; assembly: GCA_025774065.1. Classification (NCBI taxonomy): domain Eukaryota; kingdom Viridiplantae; phylum Streptophyta; class Magnoliopsida; order Solanales; family Solanaceae; genus Solanum; species Solanum ossicruentum. Next base: position 54,622 of record JAOTQR010104899.1, on the reverse strand, counting down.
ACTTTTTTACCTTTATTTATGCATTGACTATGAGGGTGAGCCAGGTTGTTTGTCATAACTCCCGCTCTTATCTATGTAGTAGAGGTGTTGTTGGACATGTAATGTATCTATGCTATGAGCTTTGACTATCTTGTTTCTTGATGAGTATGATATGGAAGCTTACCCTTAGTCCCAATTCCCCTTGTTTATGCTTATCTCTTATTATCATTTTAATTGCTTCCGCGATCAAGGATGTGTAATGATATGCTACGAGGCTTTTTTGGGGTTCCTTCGGGTTCCCCATTCGTCGGTCATGTCTAGGCCCTAGGTTTGGGGCATGACAATCAACTTGACATCAATAGCTCACAAGAGGGTTGAATCTTGAAATAGGGCTCAACTTATCCCTTTCGAATAATAGAAACCTTTCATGAGTTTAACCCATGCTTGGGAGCCCATAATTATCATAAAAGCACTTGTCTTTCCAAAAAACACTTGTCTTTGAGGCAATGGGGTAATGTTGTTGTTGTTGTTTTCCAAAATATTCAAAATCAGCTTTAAGATCTTGGAACTTAAAGGAAATATGTATATTCATATGCATCCATGACAACCAACCCATACTTGAAGTAACCCACAAATCAATTCACAAAACCCCATACATGGAATCAATGAGGTACATGAGTCAATAAACCAATTCATCAACTTTGTGTGGTTTAAACTTAATTCATTTACAATAATAATAGAGGAAGTATGCACTTAGTAAAATCAAGAAACCATCCATCAACTTTAAAATATGAAATTCCCTAAGGAGAAATCATAATTAATCATGGAATCGTGAAAGTTACTAGCTACTCATGTTTAAGAGTAGTAGGATTTACCAACTTAAAAGAATGTTTAAGGAACCCATATCATATCTCTAGTAGCCTAACTTCCATAATGTGGGAATTCAAGACATAAACATTTTCTCATAATAATATGGGCTAACAAACATCAATAAACAATAATATAAACATTTGGAATCATTCAAATCAACCCAACATGGTTTTTGCAAAACTCTAACTAGATGGTCATGAATTTCAACTCAATATGCATCATAGGTCATGACATGATAGTCATATGCTACACTTTATCAACAATGAGTTCATAAAAATCATCATGAGTTATCATAACTTAAAAGGAATCACAAAGAAGGAGTGGAATGGTTGAGCTTGTGGATGAAAGGTCTCAACAATCAAAACATGCATACCTTAAACTTCAGATTTTCTTGAAAGGAACTTGTAGATGATTTGGGCTTCACTTGGTTTCTTGAATTCCAACAAGATTTTTTGAAAATCTTGAGAATGGATATAGGATTTGGTGAAAATTAGAGAGCAATTTGAGAGTATTTTATGTGAGTTTTGTGTCTAAAAATGGCCAAGAATGAAGGTTTTCCCATGTATATAGATAGTGGGTAATTACCCAATTGTCCTTAAGTGAAAAAAAGACTTTTTGACCTAAGGCGCATCCAGTGCCACTTGTTGTGAAACTCGCCAAAAAAAATATTTTTTGCCACAGGCAAAATATACATTGTAGGTAACTGTTTTCTCACACAATGTAGCTCTCTGAACAAGAATGTGAAGTTGGATTTGTGAGATTCTGCATGGATTTTGAGATATTCAAAAATAAATGCATCATAGGATCTTTCCAAGCTACATTGACGGGGTGTTTCTTTTATAATGTTATGATATACAAGGCTTTTAGGGTTCATGTATCATAAATATGTTTTTATTTGATAATTTCTACTAGAAAAATTACACTGATTTTATTAAGTTACATGTTTTATGTTTATTTTAAACTTCATCCCCCACAATTACCCTAGTCTATGTTGAACTATGATAATGGCCGATTGATGATCTTATACATGTTTTTCCCTAAAGATGGACTAAGTTATGAATGATATTTTAATGAGGGATGAAGGCTTATGAGATTATCTATGTTTACTATTAACTTATGAAAGTTATTTATGAATGAATGTTGATGGCGGAGGATCTCCCATCTAAGGAATAATTAAGGAGCTATCCATATGACTTTTCATGATTTAAAGGATATGTCTCCATGACTTATGATTTTCTAATCTTGTGAGAGAACTTCCTAGCACCGAGTAGACTATAGGTGATTACCATAGTTCCAAAACTATGTGCCACAGTAGGTAAAGGGGTTAGAGGTGATACTCAAATCCCTAACAGTTGAGTACCCTAAATACGAGGGCTTGATGCAAGTATCCGAGTCTAAGGGATTGAGGGAATTACTCAAGTCCAAGATCTAGAAGCAAGTACCCAGTTCACACAATGCTTAATGGATCTACTTATATATTAGGAGGTTCACCATGGCAAAGTGACTTTCCTCTTTCTTCTAGTGTAGGGAAAACATTGGGATTCCATGGATCAGCCACATGGTTTATGTCGGTTATGGTCTCTGTCACTATGTCTTATGAACTTCCTAAAAGCTTATAGTATATTTTATTCTCCACCTATAATTTTCTCACATATGTTCATGTTCTCCTCATGTCCCTAAGATGTACTCTTATGATGATTTATAATGGTTCTTCTTATTATGTCCAATGATGTTTACTACTATGTTAGGTGTTACAAAATTTATATTAAATTTCAAAGTATTATCTCCCATGTGTATATTGTCCCTTGTTATTACTAGTAGTATTTCTCATTAAGGTATGTTACTTTCTTTTCAAGTATGCATGGTGTTCTCCCTTACGATTTCTAGTGTCTTATTATTAGTAAGGTTGTCCTTCATTTGATGTAATGCATTATATTCCTAAAGGTATTATAATGATACTTATGCATAATGACCTACATCCCTTATTATTCCTTGTTTAAGTAGTTTATTATGAAATCAATCAAACATGTGTTGTTTACTTTCCACATGCATTATCTTGTGTTCCATGGCTTAAGTCATATCTTAAATGATCATGTTGTGCACTAGATTATGACTAATACTTTATCCATTGTATGCTCACATACGAGTTCATTCAAAGTACTAACGCATATTCTGCGCCTATAATATTTGACCATGTAAGGACCGGTGCTCTTGTGTGCCGCTAAAATACGACACTTTTGATACTTTAAATATAGAATTCTTTAATTGTCTAAGAGGTGGTAGTATATTTGATGTGTTCTTATGTTGATTTTGTAGGATTACAAGAGTCGGGAGTTTTTGTGCAGATTTTTATAAGTTGCAGGTTTTTGAGGTTTTACGAGCCCATCTACAGTCTGTCATTTAATCCATGAGCCGTAGATAGGTTTCATAGTTTTGAATTCATGGGGCCTATTTTTCTGAAGTTGAGATTACGAGAGGTCGGGTCATGGTTTATTTCGTGACCTATAGGTCCAGTTCGTTGATGGAAGGCATAAAAATATCCATAGTTGCTTAAATTTAGTTGGACGAAGGCACTTACCAGTTTTTAAGTCACTCGATGGTCCATTGGAAGAAGTTAGTACAAAAGATGACAGATTTTGAGAATGGACCTTACAAGGTCTGTCCATAAGCCTTAAATGCATCTATGGACCGTGGGCTATAACTCTATTCATGAAAAGGCCCGATTCCAATTTTCCTAGTCAATTTAGGATTTGGATTTTTTTAATTATAAATAGGATTTTAGGTATTTTAGACGTACAAAGCTACATATTTCACATTATTACACTATTTCAGCTTGTTCATGGAGATACTGTAGACAACTTTTGATCTTATCTTAGGGTTTTTAATATTGTGATTTATATGGAGATTTTTGGATTTCTTGTTCATCAATTCTTCATTGTAAGTATTTAACTATGAAAATTTATAACATGATTCTTCCATCTACAATAAAGATGAGTAGCTAAATTCACAAGTTGGTTTGTGGGGAACCATGAAGAACTAATAAAGTGAAAATCGAATAATTTTGTAATCCTTGGAAAGAGTGCATGCATGTATTGTTTATTTCTTCATTTGAATACTTTTTAATGGATGGCAAATGTTAGAACTCATCTTATTTTTACTCACCGACCTAAGGGAATAATGAATGGAAAAAAAGATAAATAATAGGATTCAATGTGAACACACTCATCTAATCAACCTAAACAGCCTAAGCGATGGTTACACTGGGACAAGGCAAGGGTTAGTATTGTGACACCCGTAGATGGCCCAAGTTGCGTGGTCAAATTTGCCAAGTTTCCAGCCTGATGAATCTAGTTAATATAACTTACTAGTTTGTATGCTACATACTAGAAAGGTTATAATTATTAGGTTATAGTATATTAGGAATTCATGGGCAACATAATATCCTAGGTACATTTCTCACCGAGTTAACAACATTTGCATTGACTACTTGATATTAGTTTAGGATTGAATTACAATTTTTACATCAAAACCCCCTTTTCTGGAAGCAAGTCAATTAATCATCTGAATTGCAAATTAGAGGATGACACCATAACTAGAGGATTTCCATAAAGGAATCATAACTAGGGGATTTCAAAACCCCCTAGTCTGGAAGCAAGTCAATTCTGGATCATTGCTGCATTGCACATTCACAGATGTGGCTCAATGACCGGAAATGGTGGCAAAGACAAATTATGCATGAGGAACTATAGAGAAATCGATGATAAAGAGATCTTTCATAGTAAGTACCAATATAAAGCAATCAAAAACCAGTTTATAAGTGTTGCAAGAGTTAGCCCAGATTAGTACCAATGTTGGGTTGCTAATGAAGCAGAACCAGGAGCGCGTGAATGCAGTCAATCATCAACCACCAAGAGCACCCATTTATGGGGAGCCGTGTTTTTAGGAGGACAATTGTTTTGTAACAGATCTGATGGGAGGTTTCCAGACCAATGCCCAATGGTCCAATAAGAACTATTGTCGCAAGGTAAAAGGGAACCATGGTCGAAACTTTAATAGGGATAATGCATGTCGGGACAACAACCGAGGTAGTTACTACGATAGATATATAGGACATGATAATGATGGTTATTGGGTTCGCAGAGATGGGTATAGAAATTGTCTACATGTGCCACCATAAAATCGTGATTCCAGGACTGGTAGTTCGCGCATTGAGGAGATGTTAGACAAGTTGTTGAAGAAGGAAGATGTACAAGATGAGACCTTGAAAATGATATAAGTAATACTTTATCCCTACTAAGAAAATAATGTTTTGGTGAAACTTCACAGAAAAAGTAGTTGTCTGCTACCAGTCCGTGTTGCAGACCTAGCACAAACTAGTTCAAATTTTTTTTAAAAAATCTTTTCCTACTCCAGGACAACTGGGTAACAACCCCATACCTATATATGCAAAAATCCCTAATTCTTTAGTCATTTTTAGCCCTAAAAAGCTCACTAAAAACTCTCAAATTCCTCTCTAATCTTCATCAAATTCTCAATATATTCTAAAGATTTTCAAGAAGTTTTGTTGGAGTTCAAGGAAACCAAGTCAAGCCCCAAGTCCTCCTCAAGTTCTTCTTCAAGAAACTCCAAAATTAAGGTATGTGGGTTTCATTCATGGGTACCTTTCACCCATGAAGTCCAATATTTTTTTTTATGAAAATTGCATCTTTCAAAGTTGTGTTGCTTCAAAGTTGTGTTGCTTATGGGCATTACTTACTATGGACTATGATTAAAAGTTGTGTTGGGGTTTCTTGAAATGTTTATCAGAAACACATGTTTACCTATTTTTAAGCTTATATTATGAGATGGTTTTGTCTATTGTGACTATGCATGATTTGAGCTATGAAATTATGATATATGATGAGATCTGATAGGAGATTTCAATGTATCTTGCATGAGGGTGTTACCAAGTGTTGGTGGGTTGATTTACATTGATTTTGATTTTTCTCACATGATTTCACTCTTGAATTGCATGATTTTGAAATAGCATTACACCCACACCAAGTGTTTGATAAAATATCCTGTTAAGGATTCATGAGTTACTGATGATCTATTACATGGATTATGAGTCAAGTGGCATTATTATGACGAAAGGAATGTATATATGTGTTTAAATCTTGTAAAGCACCTATGGCATGGCAAGTTAATTGTTGGGCTCTCATCTTTGTTGTGTTCTTGGGAAAATGAGGAGTTCTTTCTTGGTACTTGAATATGATGGTTTGATGAGCTCCTTTCATGACTGCTACTGAAAAGATATCATACAGTATGGACATTCTATAAGATCTACTAAGAAGGCCATGTCGTAAGGTAGAATGACTCATGGCTCCTATAAAAAAGATTATATTGTAAGGTAAGGACATCCTATAAAACCTACCAAAAAGTCCATATTGTAAGGTATGATTCATGGTTCCTACTGAAATGATTATATCGTAAGGTAGGATAACTCATAGCTCCTACTTGAAAGATTATATCGTAAATTAGGGGACAACTTATATTACCTATCAAAAAGACTATGTCGTAAGGTAGGGGGTATTGGAAACACTCTGCAAAAAGAATATACCGTAAGACGAGCCATGTGGCCCATCTTAAGCTTGTTTCTGTAAGGTTTGAGCATATATATATTCAACAATGAATTTATGTTTCTTGATTATGACTAAACATGTTTTACTTCAAGCATTGACCATGCATGCCATATTGATATTTCCCATGCTTATGCTTATGCATTTCGATTATGTTACCTATCACTTGTTGCATTGCATCCTACATATTTAGTACATCAAAACGTACTCTATGCCTACATGATATTACCATGTAGGAACCGGAGCTCTTCTTGATCATTCTCGTTGTGGTTAGTTTTGGATATCTTGAAGATAAGCTTTGGAGAGTCCTCAAGTTCGGGGACACTAGCTATGCTATTCTTGCTTATGTTATTTTGTTATGTTGCACTCTTGATACTATGAACGTGAGCTTGGAAAGTTATCTTGGCCACCGCGCAATCTATGTTAGAGGTATTATTGGACAAGTGATGTAATTATGCTTCAGCTTTGACTCTTCTAGGATTTATGCTAGTAAAGACTTCCCTTAGCCCCTTTATCCTTATTTAAACTCTTGATGTTGTTTACGTTGCTTCTGCGACCAAGAATGTGTGATGGATATATTAAGAGGCTTGTTTGGGTCCCTTTGGGTTCTCATTCGATGTGTCACATCTAGGCTCTAGGCTTGGGTCTTGACACCATTCTTGCCATGATCATCTCCTGTATCTGCATCCTTGGCCACAACTGTCTCCTCTCAAAAATTACCCCCATAAATTGGCATGGGCGGATCAATGGTGCTCTTGTCACCATGAGTAGTAACCGCCATACACTTGCCTTCAATATTAGGGTTCTAAATTGGGTTGCTAGGAAGAGTACCCTCTGATGTTGAATGAGTTGAGCTGACAATTGACTAAACTATTGCTCAAGGTTTTTGACAGCAATAGAATGAGACTCAATTTTCTGGTTAATACTGGAGATTTCAGATTTGATCCACCTCAGTGTTTCATCCTGTGTCTCAGCTTTCTTCAACAGGCGATCAAACATCTCCACAATTCTTGAACTACTTGCACTTGCATCACGGTTATGTGGTGGCACATAGGGACCATTTCTGAAACCATCTCTATGACTTGAATCTACATCTCTCTCTGGACCCTATTTCAGTCATAGTATACTCCGCGGTAGTCCTTGAAAGCTCCAGTTTTATTGAAGTTCCAACCTTTGTTTTCCTTGACGTTAGTGCTCATAGTCCTAATTAGACACTTGGGCATTGGTCTAAAACACCCCTCCCCTCCCTTTCCCCTAGTACAATAACCAATAAACAGGTGTCCTCCTCAAAATAAGACTCATCATACATGGGTGTGCATGGAGGTTGATGAACCAATGCTTTGACTCGCTCCTGGTTCTACTTTATAATCACCTCTATGCCTGTGCAGATTCGGGTAAACTTCTACATAATTTCTTCATTTATCTTGGCTTGCTCTGAACTGACACTGATAGCGTATGAACTCTTAGTAGATGCTCTGTCTCTCTACCAAATGCATGATTAGTCTTGACCACTATATCCATTCTTTCTGCAATCACTACGAATGGCTGATCTAAAAATATGCCCCTTATAATTGTATTTAGCACAAGCTTGACTGTTCTCATCGAGCCCATGGTAAAAGATCTCCACCGAGGCATCACCAACCACCTTGTGGTTTGGGATACTCCTCAAGCACTTAGTAAACCGCTCTTATGTAGTACTAATCGAGTCAGCAGGAAATTGCTCATTGTTGTTGATCTGGTCTTTCAACTTGAGCTTATTTGATCTGGGGAAGTATTTCTCCAAAAAGACCTTCTGCAATTTAGCCCAACTGGTGATCAAACTCTGTGGGAGCTTAGATAGCCATAGTGTTGCATTGCCTGTAAGAGATAATAGGAAGACATGGATTCCCACAATATCTATAGACAGATTCTATGTTTCCATCATACTCTTGTAGATGAATGCAACATTGTGTAGATGGCTATTAGGATCCTCCGACGGTAAGCCCACAAATAGCCCGTGGTTCTGCAGCATCTAAAGCAACCTACTCAAGAATACGAACTTTGTGTTAGTCAGTAGTGGTAGCAACACAATAGCTCTACTCATCTTCATAGTTAGATGATTTAGCCTATATTGATTCCATTGATAAGCATTCAAATTAAAGTCTTGCGGTTGTAGAGCAATGTCCTCAAGAGTAGGTGGGTTCTCATGATCAACATTCTCAGTATCATTCCTATTTAGAGATGCATTAGTTGCATTGTTGACGTTCTCTTAAGCCATTCTCCTAAACATTATATTTATCTCTGGGTCAAATGGAATAAAGGGTTTGCCTCAACTTTATGTGTTGGGTATACACTACACCTACACCGTGCAAAGGAACAAAAACAACAAAAACATAAAATGTGGGAAATAAGTATTAATATGCAAATCACTATAAGTTAACCAAGTCTAGCCGTATTCCCCGGCAACGATGCTAAAATCTTAATGTCTCCTAAGTTATACCTCCTTTTTTAGGATAAAGCGGTGTTGTAACCAAATAGAACCTAACAAAGGTTAGGGTTGAACCCAAGGGAATACGTTGACTTTAGTGAATTCAATCAATACAACTTGATTGATTAAGCAACTTACTTCCCCAAAGGAGGGGATTTGCAATAATTCGTGGAAAAGTAAACATAATTGACATAGGAGTTAAATCATTGTGGAGAGAAAGTAGGGTATTGTGCTTTCCATGATTCCCTAACTTAGTATCACTAGATAATCTAATTTGTTTCTAGTGTGTAGCATGCAGGACAATAAGTTAAGTTCACCAAACCCTTTGGTCTAGGTGAGAGGTAAATTTTACTATGTGACTTGGCCCATCTATGTAGTGTGCATTACTAACCCTTTCATATTTGTCCTAGTACAACCTCCCCTTGGCCCAGTTCGGTTGATTAGATGAGAACACATCAATCTAATCCCATTAATTAATCTCTTTTCCTATTCATTACTACCTTGGTGCAGTCAATAATACTAGGCGGATTCTAATGTTGGCCAACGATAGAATACATGCAAAACAAAGAGAGTTAATTAGTACATGCGTGCACACATTCCAAAAATTATAAATTATCGAATTTTACCTTGTTAGTTCTCCCACAACCCTAGTTGTGGATTTAGCTACTTATGATTTGTGTAGATGCAAGACTTATGAATTGGGATAACACAATAGAACACTTACACAATTGAGTTAAGAACAAGCAAATCCAACTTCAAAGAGAATCATAAGATTAAAGATCAAATCAAAGTACAAGTATTTCTCAAAACACTCTAATGTTATCTCACTATTTTTCCTCTCTAATTGCTGAGTTCTCTATGTATTATACATGAAAATTCATGAAAAATAACCTAAAAATCTATTTATAATATTTAAAATACAAGTCTTAAACACAATTGGATAGCTGGGTTGGCACGACTCATGAAAAAGTTTACGAGTCGTATTGCATTCTACGGGCTATAATCAGGGTCTTGTATAATGCTGCAGGAAATCTAGACATCAAGTGTACAGTGCTCCTCTACAACCTATAAAGTGTTTTCTGACCCGTAGGGATTTCGTCTGATAAATCCTCAAAAAGTCCCTCATCTCTGATCCTTAGGATACAAACCATGTTCTTCGACTCGTAAACCAATCCACGCCCCATCTACATGTTCATAGAATCAACTTCAGAAAATTAGCCCCTTACTGGAATTGTCCATGAAACCCACTTGACAGCCTATAGAATGAACTACAGCCTGTAAAAGGGTCTCGCACTGCATCAAAATCAACAACATTTGGACTTTCTTCCCAAAATCAAGGACAACCCTGGAATCCTGCAAATATAACACAAAAACACATAAAACCAACTAACATCGCATTGAGAACACACAAAATTCCACATTTTATGCAACAAAAGTATTGTATTTTGACAGCACATTAGTGGGTAATAGCTATTAATGTAAGGGTCGAATCATATCCTTCCTAAAGGCCTATAAATTGATCTCCAAGGGGTGTATCTATCATTTATTAAGGGTCAAAGATGTCACTACCAAAGTTTCTTCTTTTGAGTCATTCCTTGTTGTAAATGCATTTTTTGATGTCTTTTTGGATGAGTTACTAGGCATTCCTCCCGAAAGAGAAATACAGTTTAGTATAGACCTTTTACCCAATACTCCCTATCTCAATCCCTCCATATAGAATAACTCCAAAAGAGTTGAAGGAGTTAAAAGAGAAATTGAGGGATTTGTTAGAGAAGTGTTTTATAGACCTAGCCGGTCTCCATGGGGTGCCTCGATTCTATTTGTAACGAAGAAGGATGGGTCACTCCACATGTGCATTGGCTATAGGAAAATCAATAAGGAAACCATCAAGAACAATTATCCCCTTTCGAGAATAGATGATTTCTTTGATTAATTGCAATGGGTACTTATTTTTCTAAAGTTGACTTGAGATTCGATTATCACCAATTAAAGGTTATAGAATGTGACATCCCTATGACGTCATTCAAGACTAGGTATGGTCACTTCGAGTTTATGGTGATGTCGTTTGGCCTCTAATGCACCAGTGATATTTATGGACCTCATGGATAGGATGTTCAGGTCCTACTTTGATATGTGCATTGTGGTGTTTAATGATGACATCCTTATCTACTCCGAGGTGAGCAAGACAATATAGAACACTTGAGGGTAGTATTGCAAACCCTGAGGGAGAAGAAGCTTTATGCAAAGTTTGATAAATGCGAGTTTTGGCTGGTTTTAGTTGCCTTCCATGGGATTGTAATATCTAGTCAATGCATCAAGGTTGATCCTTAAAAGACTAAAGCTGTGAGAAATTGGCTAAGGCCATTGACTCCTACTGACATAAGGAGTTTCTTGGGCCTAGTGGTTACATAGAAGGTTGATGCACTGTCAAAATATAGTACATTTGATGCCTAACACAAGGGATTTTGTGAGCTCTTAATGCGAATTTTTATGGTTTTTATGTGTTTTTGTGTTGATTTTGCAAAAAATTGGCATGATTTTGGAGGAAAATTATAGATTTTGCTGAAGCACAGGACATATGAGCTCACCTACGAGTCATAGCCCAAGCTATGAGTAGTATGGTGATCTCGTAGCAAGAAACCGAGAGCAAAAATTATAAATATGATAAGAGGAGGCCATCCTTATGAGGCCATCCTACAAGTCATAGGTCTTTATATAACTTGTATAGGTGGACTCCTAGTAGGAAATAGAGAGCCAAGACTTTGGACCAAAAACTGGAGGCCTAGACTACTAGAGGAGCATAAGAGTTGTAGCCCAAGCAACAACTCGTACTAGTGGGTCGTACTAGCTGACCCCAAATAGCAAAGAACCTGATAAGAGACCTCGATTATGACTCATAGGTCACCCTATGAGTCATACCTGTGAGGCATACCACCTGCCAGCTATCTTTTCTGTGTAATTTTTAGGGTAAATTTGTAAACACTATAAAAACTCTAAGTTAGGATTTTATTTGAGAGACCTGATTGTAAAACGTTGAACTAAAACCTTTGAATATTCTCTCAACAATATCTTGGGGTATTAGGATAGATTTTTATTTTCTCATGGAAAACCCACTTTTGGGGAGTGCAAATCCCATATTGTATTCATTTTCAATATATCAAGCTTGTGGTTTGCAACTTGTAGTGCTATCATTCTTCATTACTTTGCGTAAAACTCTCAAATATGTCTTGTCTTTGTATTTTTGTTGGTTTTGCTTTAGCCATGAGTAGCTAAGCACCCACAACTTAGGATTGTGGGAACCATGGGTAGTTGACTTAAGATAACCTAGGTTTATTGCATTTCTATGATCGGGGTTTTGCGTGTATTGTGTATTTCTCTTCATTATAATTGTTGTTTGGTGGTGGCCAACACCAAACACCACCTACTATCATGATCCCCATCAACATAATGACGAATAGGAAAAGGGAAGTAGATGACATGATTTATTGATGTGTTCTCATTTAATCAACCAAACCTGACCAACAGGAGGTTGACTGGGATAATAGGCAATGGTTAATTGGTACATTATGGTTATCGATCAAGCGCCATGGTGAAATTCGACCTTCACCTTCATAATAGGGCTGGAAGAGCCTAAGTTACAGTCCCACATGCGAATTTCCACTTGTTGTTATGTTGCCTAGGGTAATCGAGTTATCGAACCATAGGGAACACAATTCCCAAGTTGTCCCTAAAATTGAGTGTTTTCTCGGATCATAATATAGTGTTTATTTTTCTCTTGGTTTTTGAATCACAACCCCCCCCCCCATATTCTATTTTTAGTTATAGATATTCGAAATGGTTGATAGTGTATTCTTATATTCAAACCCTGTATTCCTTGTGGATTCGACCCTAACCTTTGGTTAGGTTAATTGCTGACAACGACCGCTTTATTATTGGATATCATCAAAGGTTTGTTCAAGATTTCTCCATTATTTCATCTGCAGTTACAAAGTTGACTTAAAAGAAACATAAGTTTGTGTGGATGGATATGTGTGAGAGGAGTTTTAAAACTTTAAAGGATCGATTGACTTCAGCTTTAATATCAATATTGCCAGAAGGGAATGATGGGTTTGTCATGTGTTGTGATACATTAAGGATTTGGTTGGGTTGTGTTCTAATGCATAATGTTAAAGTGATTGCCTATGTTTCAAAGTAGTTGAAAGTGCATGAGAAGAATTACTCGACTCATGATGTTGAGCTTCCGGTAGTGATACGCCTTGAAGTTTTCACGACTTTACTTGTATGGAGTTAACATGGATTTTGCACCTACAACAAGACCTCCAACATGTGTTCACCCAAAAAGGATCTCAATTTGAGGCAATAGAGATGGTTAGAGCTACTCACAGATTATGATATAAGTGTGAAGTATCACACCAAAAAGGCCAATGTGGTAGTTGACGCCCTTAGTAAAGTTTCCATAGGTAGTATGCCTAATCTTAAAGATGATGGAAAAAGAGAGTTAGCCAAAGATTTTCACAGGTTGGCTAGACTGGGAGTGAAATTGAGTAAGTCTGGAAATGGTGGCGTAATGGTTCTTCATGGATCTGTATCTTCTATTACTGATGAGGTTTAGGGTTACTAAGACTTTAATCCCTCCTTGGTTGAGCTGAAAGCATTAGTGGAAGATGGAAATATAGAAGTTTTCTTATAAGGGGGAGATGGTGTACTCCGATATCAAGGGAGGTTGTGCGTGACCAGTGATGGTGAGTTGAAAAAGTTGATCTCGCAAGAAGCCTATAACGCTTCATGTTCCATTCATCCTAGAAATATAAAGATGTATAGAGACTTGAGAGAGATTTATTGGTGGAACAAAATAAAGGACATTGCTCAATTTGTGTCCGAGTGTGCTAATTGCCAACTGGTCAAGGTTGAACAACAAAGGTCGGATGGCCTAGCACATAATATTGGCATTCATACTTGGGAGACGGAAGAGATCAACATGGACTTACTTGGTATCAAAGCACTGGATTGTTAATAGTCCTCAGAATCCAACACACCGCACTAATTAGAATCTTATTCATGGTTGTAAAGCACACCACAACTATGAATGGAAGGTTAGGCATTTTAGGAAATATTTCACTTCTTCATGGTCTATATCGTATTTTAGTTGTAAGTGTAAGGATTTTCTTCCACTAACAAATGCTCTTTGCCAATTCAAAGTGGAGACTAAGGAGAGCTCGTAGACCCAAGGAGTAACCATCTCCTCCTGCTCCCCAAGCTCCTCAAAGTGGATGGGTGAGGCCAAGATGAGTTCAATATGCTATTGAAATGTTGGTTCATGCTATGGCCAACCAAAGAAACCAAGGGGCCCAAGCCCCTCATCCTCCCACTCCAACATCTAGGTGAGGGATTTCACTAGAATGAACACACCGGAGCTCCATAGATCCAGGATGGATGAGGATCTCGAGAGTTTGTAGATGAGGTGTATAAGGTTCTATCAGTTATGGGGGTCAATTCGGAGGCAAAAATGGAGTTAGCAACCTACAAACTCAAAGGGGTGGCTCAAATTTGGTTTACACAATGGAGGTTGGAGAAGGGGAATGATGATGCTTTCCTTTGGGAAGAGTTCAAATATGCATTTATCAATTGGTTCTTTCCTATCGAGCTAAGGGAGGCTAAAATGATGGAGTTTATGAACCTTAAGCAAGGTTCCATGAGTGTGAGGGAGTATGCCCTCAAGTTCAACCAACTCTCTATGTATGCTCCACAATTGGTTGCCGAATTAAGATAAAGGATGACCAAATTTGTGTCGGGAGTGTCTGACTTGGTTAATGAGGAGTGTCCTGCTACTATGCTAGTAAGTGATATGGATTTGTCCCGCCTCATGACATATGTCGAGCAACTAGAGGGGGGAAAGCTTAGAAGAATAAGAAGTGGTGAATCCAATAGTGCTTGTTTTGAAGGTGGATTCAAAAGTTCCAAGGGTAGCTGATTTCCTCAAAGCCACAAGTTCCAAGGCCAAGGGTCTTCCAATGCTCCTAATAGGAGGTTTGCTAATGACAATCCGAGATTCCACAGTGGTAGCGATCGGGTGCCTAACCCTATGTGCCAAGTATATGGTAGGAACCATAGAGGCCCACGATTGAAAAACTCCAATGCTTGCTGTGGTTGTGGTGAAGTGGATCATAAGATGATTGATTGTTCTCATGCTCAAAACAAAGGTAGAGATGGTCGTTCACAATGCTAAGGTGCAAATGTGGGTCAAAAGGGAAGGGGAGGCCTACAAAGGGGTTCTCCAAGGCAAAATAGATTCTATACTCTTCAAGGGAAGGGGAGGCCTACAAGGGGGTGGATGAGATGCCCAATGTCATCACTGATATGTTAAAGGTTATTGATTTTGGATGTGTATGCTTTGATAGACCCGGGTGCCACTCTTTCTTTTATTACTCCTTTTGTTGCCTAAAAGCTTCATGTTAGTCCCAAATTGTTGTGTGAAACATATGAAGTGTCAAACCCTATTGGTGAGTCCATTATTGCTAAAATAGTCTATGGAAATTGTCCCATGTTCATATTGCATAAAATCTTGTCTTGTGATTTTATTGAGTTAGATATGGTGGATTTCAATCTCATTCTTGGGATGGATTGGTTGGATTCATATTATGCTTTTATTGATTGTAGACCCCGTAAAGTTAAATTCCAATTCCATAATGAGCCCATTCTTAAGTGAAGAAATTGTGATGTGGTGGTCAAGGGTAGATTAATTACTTGTCTTAAAGCCCAAAAGTTGATATTTAAGGGTTGTCTTTATCATCTTGTGAGGGTTAGGGATGTTGAGTCCAAAGTCTTTCTATTGAGTCAGATCTGGTGGTTAAATGAGCTTCTTGATGTCTTTCCCGATGAGATTCCCGATATTCCTCCCGTAAGGAAAATAGATTTTGGTATAGTCCTCCTTCCCGATACTCAACCTATTTCTATCCCCCTTTACCATATAGCCTCAGCGAAACTGAAGGAGTTAAAGGAGAAACTGAGGGATTTTTTGGAAAAGGGTTTCATAAGGCCTAGTAAGTCACCTTGGGGTGCACCGATGTTATTTCTGAAGAAACAAGGTGGTTGTCTTAGAATGTGCATTAATTACCGACAACTTAATAGAGTCACCATAAAGAACAAGTATCCTCTACCTAGGATAGATGACCTTTTTGATCAACTTCAAGGGGCTAGTCACTTTTCTAAGATTGATCATCAGACTAGGAATCACCAAGTGAAAGTGAGGGAGTGTGACATTCCCAAGGTGTCTTTCCGAACTAGGCATGGGCACTTTGAGTTTGTGGTTATGTCCTCTGGGTTGACTAATGCACCAGGTATACTTATGGGTCTCATGAATAGGGTCTTTAAACCCTACCTTGACTTGTTTGTGGTGGTTTTTATTGATGATATCTTGATTTATTCCCATAGTGAGGAGGAACATGTGAATCACTTGAGGGTAGCTTTTTAAATCTTCAGGGAGGAGAAGTTGTATGCTAAATATGAAAAATGTGAGTTTTGGTTGAAAGAAGTTGCTTTTCTAGGGCATATGGTGTCAGATGATGGCATTAAGGTGGATACTAAGAAGATGAAAGTTATTATAAATTGGCCTAGACCTTTGACTCCATCGGACATTAGAAGCTTCTTGGGTTTGGCAGGTTATTATTGGAGCTTTATGAATGGCTTCTCTTCAATTGCTTCTTCTACATCTGAGTTGACACAAAAGAAGGCAAAATTCATATGGATCGATAAATGTGAAAAGAGTTTCCAAACTTTCAAAGATAAACTTATCTCCGCTCCTATATTGTCTCTAACGGAAGGGTTGGAAGCATTTGTTGTATATTGTGATGCCTCAAAAAATTATTTGTGGTGTGTTTTAATTCAAAATGGTAAGGTGATACCATATTCCGCTAGATATCTTAAGGTGCATGAGAAGAATTATCTCACCCATGATCTTGAATTGGCAGCCATGGTATCTGTGTTGAAAATTTGGTGTCACTACTTGTATGTGGTTCATGTTGATGTGTTTAACGACCACAAGAGTCTTCAATATGTGTTCATCGAAAAAAAATCTTAACTTGAGACAAAGAAGGTGATTAAAGCTCCTTAAAGATAATGATATGAGTGTACATTATCACCTCGGCAAAGCTAATGTTGTGGCAGATGCTCTATATACGGTGTATATGGGTAGTCTAACTCATTTTGATGATGGTGACAAAGAGATGGCTAGAGACGTTCACCAGTTGGCTTTACTGGGTGTTAGGTTGGATGAGGTTGATAATAGGGATGTAGTGGTTGTTAATGGTTCTGAATCTTCTTTAATTAAGGAGTTAAAGGCAAAACAAGCTCTTGACCCCACCTTGCTAGAGTTGAAGGCCTTGGTGAGATATGGTAAAGTGGAGGTTTTCTCCCAAAGGGGAGATGGTGTCGTTAGGTACCAAGGTAGATTGTGTGTGCCAAATGTGGATGAGTTGAGAGAATTGATTTTGAAGGAGACCCATAATTCAGCTTATTCTATTCACCCTGATTCTACAAAGATGTATTGAGACTTTAGGGAAGTGTATTGGTGGGGTGGTATGAAGAGGGACATTGCAAAGTTCATACCCAAATGTCACAGTTGCCAACAAGTTAAAGCCGAACATCAAAGGCCGGATGTCCTAGCCCAAGATATAGAAATTTCTTCTTGGAGGTGGGAATAGATCAACATGGATTTTGTGGTTGAGTTAGTTATGACTAGGAAACTTTTTTACTCTATTTGGGTTGTTGTGGATAGAATGACAAAGTCAGCTGACTTCTTACCGATCAAAACTACTTATGGTTCTGAAGATTATGCATGTTGTATATACATGAGTTGGTTATATTACATGGGGTGCCCTTGTCTATCATTTTGGATCATGGTGCTCAATTCACTGTTTCAAAGAGATGTTGGTACCAAGGTTAAGCTTAGCATGGCCTTTCATCCTCAAAATGGATGGTCAAGCGGAGAGGACTATCCAAACTCTCGAGGATATGCTTAGAGCTTGTGCTTTGGAATTTAAGGGTAGTTGGGATGAACATCTTCCACTCATTGAGTTTACAACAATAGCTACCACTCAATCATTGGTATGACTCACTTTGAAACTCTTTATGTTAGGTGTTGTATATGAAGTGGGGAAATGGCATTTCTAGGTTGGGATTTTGTCATGTAAGCTATGAAGAAGTTAAGATTGATAAGGGAGAGATTGAAGACAGTCCAAAGTATACAAAAGTCCTATTCTGATATGAGAAGAAGAGATCTTGAGTTTAAGGTTGGTGATTGGGTCTATTTGAAAGTCTCATCCATGAACGTTGTGGTCCGGTTTGGCAAGAATGGGAAATTGAGCCGAAGATTTGTAGGTCCTTATAAATATTTTCAGAGAGTCGGTAAGGTTACATATGAGTTGGAGTTTCCTGTGGAGATGAATATGGTTCATCCGGTCTTCCATGTGTCCATGTTGAAGAAGTCGTGGGTGACCCAAGTGCCATAGTTTTCTTGGACGTTGTGGGTGTTATAGGAGATAATTTGGCGTATGAGGAGGTTCCGATGAAGATTTTGAATAGATAACTAAAGAGGTTAAGAAACAAGGATGTAGCTTCCATCAAGATCCTTTGGAGGAACCAACAAGTTGAAGGTGTCACATAGGAAGCCAAGGCGGACATGAGAAAGCAATATCCATATATCTTCTACTCTACTCAAGCCGAAGGTACTAGTGTAAGTCCCCTATATGATTTCAATTCTTAAGTTTAGCCTTTATGTCATTTTGCATGCATTCATGTTCATGGTAACATGTTTATGATGATTTTTGACATTCATGTTGGGACTTTTTGAAAATAATGTTTAAATACGTTTGTTGCATTTATATTGGGTTGAAATCTTTATGATTACTTCTCTCATGCATGTTCTTTAACATTCGGGGGTGAATGTTTCCAAGGGGGAGATATTGAAACACCCTAAAGTTTGCTTCGGAAATGCCCATAATCGTAATTTTCATATATATCAAATTTGTGTATGACATCAAAAATTCGACTTCATATTCTTAATCAGGGACAAATTGAGTGGGAAATGGGCATAACCCAGATTTTAGAAGGCCCGTAGCAAAAAATGATTTTTGCAATTTTTTTAAAACAATAGCTATGCGCGATGGCTCCGCGATGCGGACCTATCACAGAGCAGTGTTAGTTCTTCCTTATTTTCCCTGTTTTGGCCAATGGCATTAGGATCAGATCCCCATTCCCACTTATGCATGAAAACACCTATGCTTACTCATTTTTCAACTCTATATCACTCAAAATACTCACAGAAACCTCTCCAAGACTTAACCAAGTATCTCATTTAAATTTCAAGGATTTCAAGCTTAACTTTGGAACTCAAGGATTCTCTTCAAGCTCCAAGTTTTCTTCAAGCTCTTCTCAAGAAAACAAAATTTTAGGTATGTGGATTTCATTCATTGGGTCCTTTCACCCATGGAGCCCAATCTTCCCTTTTATGGAAATTTCATGTTTTCAAGTTATATCATCTATGGGTATCTCTTATTATGGATTTCGATTATAAATTATGATGAGGTTTTATGAAATGTTGATTGATTGTGCATATCTATCTATTCAAGCTTATATTATTAATTGGTTTTGTCTATTTAGATTACGTATGTTTGAGCCATGAAACTATAATACATTATGAGATTTGATGATGGATTTAAAGGTATTTTACATGAAAGGTTTTACTTTGTGTTGGTGGGTTGATTTACATGAGTTTGCTCATATTATTTCACTCTTAAACTACATGATTTTGAACTAGCATTACGAAACCACCAAGTATTTTATAAAATGTCTTGACAAGGATTCTCAAGTTATTTGATCTATTACATGGTTTACAAGTCAAGTGACTATATGATTATTAAGGGCTTGCATGTATGCATTAATTCATAAAAAGTATGTATGGTGTTGCAAGTAGACCACACCTTATTGGGGGGTGACATGCCCAATCACCTTGTTGAGGGGGTGACATACCTCCATCGACATGCCCAATCACCACATTTAGAGGTGGATACCTCAATCACCTTGTTTGGGGGTGACATACCCAATCACCACGTAAGGGATGGGTATCTCGATCACCTTGTTGGGGTGTGGCATGCCCAATCACCATATTGAGGGGTAGATTCCTTGATCACCTTGTTGGGGGTGACATGCCCAATCACCTTGTTGAGGGTTAGATACCTCAATCACCTTACAAGGGGGTAACATGCCTTGCATTCCAAGTAGTAGTTGATTGGTCTATGTTAGTTATAGTCTTTTCCCACACATGTATTATGTTGTATGCAAGTTGAATGATTTACAATCATGTTTTACTTCAAGAATTGATCATGCATGCCATATTGAGATCTCACTTATCTATTGCTTATTGCTATGCATTTTGATTATGTTGTATTATGTCTTGTTGCATTGCATCCTACATACTTAGTACATTCAAATGTACATACTTAGCACATTCAAATGTACACATAGTACATTCAAATGTACTAACACATAGTCCATGGCTACATGATGTTACCATGTAGGGACTGGAGCAACACTTGATCATCCTCCATGTGGCTAGTACGATCCTTTGAAGCGATCCTTAGTGAGTTCTCAAGTACGAGGACACTATATTTATTACTCTTGCTATATTGACACTTTTTCATGTTGAACACTTGTTATTATAAGTATGAGCCAGGAGAGTGTCTTGGCCCCCGGTCCACTCTATGATTTATTGGAATATAATGATGTGCTTATGCTTGAGATTGACTCTTTTACACTTTACTAATTATCAAAGGCATCCCTTAGTCCCGCTTTCTTTTTTATTTTATCTCATGTTTTTGTTTACATTGCTTCCACGACAAAGGATGTGTCATTAATCTGCTAAGAGGCTTGTTTGGGTCCCTTCAAGTTCTCATTTGTTGTATCACATCTGGGCCCTAGGCTTTGGTCGTAATAATGACCATCTCTACCCTTGTTTTGAGCATGTGGACAATCAACAACCTTGTGACCCATTTCACCACAACCAAAGCAAGCATTAGAATTTTTCAAACATGGACCACCATGGTTTCTTCCAGACTTTTGGCACCTAGGATTAGACATCACACTATTGCCACCTTGAAACCTTAGGTTAGACAACCCATCATTAGCAAACCTCTTATTTGGAGTATTGGAGGACCCTTGGCCTTGGGACATGTGACCTTGTTGAAACTGGTCACCCTTAGGACCTTGTAAACCACCCTCAAATCGAGCCCTCTTAGACTCTCCACTTCTCCTCTTTCTAAGCTTTTGCCCCTCAAGTTGTTTAGCGTATGTCATGAGCTGAGAAAAGTCCATAACACTCACTAGCATAGCAGTAAGACACTCTTCATTTACAAAGTCAGACACTCCTGACACAAATTTGTTCATCCTCGACCAAGGGTCGACAACCAAATGTGGAGCATACTCTAAGAGCTTATTGAATTTGAGGGCATACTCCCTCACACTCATTGAACCTTGCTTGAGGTTAATAAACTCCATCATCTTAGCCTTTCTCAACTCGATTGGGAAGAATCGATTGAGGAATGGGGCTTTGAACTCCTTCCAAGGAATAGCATCATCATTTCTCCTCTCCAATTTCCATTGAGCAAACCAAATTTGGGCCACACCCTTGAGTTAATAGGCCGCTAATTCCGCTTTCTCCTCCGAATTGACCCCCATGATGTATAGCACTTTGTATACCTCATCGATGAACTATTAGGGATCTTCCTCCACCTTAGACCCATGAAACGTCGAAGGGTTCATCATTGTGAAATCCCTCGCCCTTGAAGCCAAAGTAAGAGCATGAGGAGCTTGGGCCTCTTGGTTCAATTGTTTGGTTATAACATGCGCCAACATAGTGAAGGCATTCCGGAACTCATCTTGGGCCACCCCTCCATCTTGAGGAGCAAGAGTGGGAGGGCCTGGTTGCTCCTCGAGCGTATGGGCTCTTCTTAGCCTTCCTCTTAGTAGCGTCATGATCTAGAAGAGCAAAAAAACATTTGTTAGGGGGAAAAAGCCTTATCTTCACATCTAAAGCATCACATAGATCATAAAGAAGTGAAACATTTCCTAAGATGCCTCAAAGCCTCCTATTCATTGTTGTGGTACGCTTCACAACCATGAATAAGTCTCTACTTGACGTGGTGTGTTGGATTTCTAAGGACCATTAACAACCTAATACTCTAATACCAAGCTTGTCACGACCCAAGCCTAGAGCCTAGATGTGACATAGGCAAATGGGAAGTTCGGAGACAACCCAAACAAGCCTCTTAGTATATCATGTACACATCCTTAGTTGTGGAAGCAAAATAACACAATAACAAGAGTCAAATATCAAAAGGGAAGTGGGACTAAAGGAAGTCTTTCATACTCATAGAAACATAAGGAGAGTCATGCTCATAAGCATGTACAAACATAGTATCTAACAACAGCTCTACTTAAGAATGGAACGGGGGCCAAGAGATTTCCCGATCTTACCCTCATGATAATAAGTATCTGACATAAAAAAGAAGTCTCAACATAGCATGGATAACACAGATATTGTCCTCGGAATTGAGGACTCACCAAAGCATTCTCCAAAGAACCGAACTAGCCATGTGGAGGAGGATGATTGATAGGAGCTCTGATTCGTACATGGTAATATCATGTTGAAATAGAGTATACATTTGTACTTGGAATGTACTAAGTATACTGGGTGCAACGCAACAAAGACATAAGCCATAATATTCAAAATGCATGCATATAGGCAATGGATATAATCTCAATATGACATGTATGATCAATACTAGTAATAAAACATGCATGTAAAACATTTAACTTGAGTAATATATCATAAATATGTGGGAGGAGACCTTAACCGACATACACCAAGTGAGAGCTACTATTATGAATCCAAGGCATGACACCCCCTCGGTAAGGTTACCAGGCACGACACCCCTCGACGAAGTTTGGTCTACTTGCAAAGGCAAACCAAACATTATAACATAAACCAGATGGATCCATTAACAAAGCCCATTTAGGGAAATAACATAATCCTATGGTGGCACATAGTTTAGAGACTAAAGACTTTATATAAGGACCCCTTAAGTCGAGCCTCTATCTTAAGCATCAACCGGTGCTAATTCTAATCCCACAGAATACTTGAAATAATCACAGTTTTAATCATACATGAATAATTTGAAAGAGACATGATAACTTCACATGAGTAGCTCATTACATGCTAGACCTATACTAGTGAACTTACTTGAACTTGAATATAAGGGTAAAATAACATGCTTGATCCCTCAACTTGACATGAATGGCTCACTAGAGGCTAACATCTTGAAATATGGCTCAACTTGCCATTTATAACATCATAGATACTATTCATGAGTCAAATACATGCTTGGGAGCCCATAATTCTCATGAAATCACTTGAGTTGAAAATCATGCAACAGTTCATGAACAACTTGAAAATTCTTGTCATGTAATTTCATCAAACACATGGTGGGTTCATGACACTTGTTCAAAATTATGCAACTCAAGAGTATAACAAGAAGGAGTAAAATCAATTCAAATCAACTCACTAATATTGAAATAAAACACTCATCTTGGGTATATTGAAATTCATCTCAAAATTCACAATAATTCATAGATTTCATAGTTCACATCATGCATAACTTCAAAAGATATATATATATATCAAATTAGATTAAAGTGGATATTCATGCATAGTCAATAAATACTTGATAAAACCTAACAAAATTTATGTTCATGAATCATAATAAGAGTTACACATAAGTAATACAACTTGAAATCATGCAATTTTCATAAAATGAGAAGGTTGGGCTCCATGGGATACCTTAAGAGTGGAATTTCTTGAAGTGAACTTGAAGGAGACTTGAAGCTTGGATTGGGTCTTTGAAAACCAAAGTTCTTCTTGAGGCCATTGAATTTGAATGAGGATTTTGATAAAGTCTTGGAGAGATTATAGAGAGGGTTTTGTGAGTTCTAGAGTTGAAAAATAGGTAAGTATGGAGGAATTCATATTTAGATTGGCATTGGGTTGTTACACCAATGCCTTGGATGAAATAAAAATTGGAAAATATATTGCACTGGTTCGTACAATAGGCGCGTAGTGCCCAAATACACAATTGCGCGCCCCAGGCGCATCGGGGCTTGGGCGTGCATGGCCACTGGAAGTCATAAATTAGCATAAATGTTTTTTCGCTATGGGTCTTTTAAAATCCTAGCTTTATACATTTTCCACTCAATTTTTCCCCTTCTCAAGAATATGAAGTCGGATTTCCAAAATCATGCACGGATTTTGAGATATGTGGAAATTATGATTATGGGGTATTCTGAAGCACATGAGGAGTCTTTCAATAGTTATAAGACAAGAAGTTACTATTAGGATTCTGTTTCCAAACCAAAACTCGAATTTACTTATTGCTTAGTCAATTCGTACGAAATTGTAGTAATCATAACCATGTGCGTTTGACATCTATAAGCCATGAAATCATAATTTCATTATTGTCAGAGTAGCTCATTTAAAACCTTTATAATCCATTTAAGTGAGAATTGTCCTTTCACATAATGAATCTATGAGTAGGTGAGAATTTTTCCTTCACCAACTTTCCTTCAATAATAAGGGACTTCCATAAATTTATCATTTGAGTAATCATGAACATGAGTGAAGCCCTTTTTATACTTGGACATAAGTGATTGAAAACTAGGCTAAAACATGTGCCTTTATTATTAATCAACCTTATGAAATCCTATAAAATCATGAAGAATCACAATAATTAGAACCACAACTGAAAAGACTCACATTAGAATCACAAATCCTAGATAGAAACTTTAGGAATTCATCTTATAAATATGAAAATCATGCAATCGGAGTGTTTTCCTACTTACTAGTATAAATATACATAGGAAACGACATTATGAATGTGGATTAATAGAAATCCATAAAGCCCATAAGAATCCACAATTGAAAATAACTGAGTTTGAGAAAAATACTTAGGATCCATGGGTGGAAGAAAACCCATGGATGAAATCCAAATATGTTCGATGGAAATATATGGAAGAAACCTGAACTTGGAGGAGAAAGTTTGAAACCCTGGTCCTTTGATGGAAAGATTGAGAGCAGTTACAACCCGAACCTAGGGCCTAGCTGTGATATGGCGAATGTGACAACTAGAAGGGCTCCATACAAGCTTCTTATTTATATCATAATCACACATAGGGTAAATAAGCATTCATAAAAGGAAGCAGGACATAACATCATAAGAGTCAACATTTCCCATTAAAGGGAATTAGTTCAACATAATGTCCGAACATGCCTCCATATCATAGATCTTGGGGGGACTAAACATAGCTTTACCAGCTCAGCCTAAAGATAATAAGAGTATGAAAGTCTTAAGAAACATCAACATAAATTAAAATCATAAGGGCTTGTCCTCGAAGCACCCGAACTCGCCAAGTCATCAGCACCAATAAAAAAAGGAAGCGACAGTAGTGAGCATTGTTATTGTCATCCATACCTACTTGCTGATATCATATATGCATTAGTATGTTTGAATGTGCTAATTATTTAAGTATGAAATGCATCAATGAACATCATACATAATAGTAATATGCATAGACATAGCTATGGAATAAGGACAAGATATGAATGAGCAATGCAACATTTAAAATCATGTGTAAAGTATCATAAAGCTTTTCATAGCCTAATAGACAAACATATATGGAAATAAGATCATAATCGACTTTAAGACCATGCAGACTATTACATGGAATCCCAGTGTTCCCTCTACATTGAGCAAATGAAAAGTCTACTTTGCCAAGATAGACCAGATCCACACCCATGGGCTTTATCCTAGTATAGTGAGAACACAACATAACAACCTCACCCTTCAAGCTTTACCATAGTACTGTGAGTATCTCATGAAAAATATACATGGATCCATTAGCCACCTTTAAGGAATATAAACATGAACATCATTTCTATGGTAGCACGTAGTTATGAGACTTGAGGATTTACATAGGGAACCTTGGAGATTGTGATCCTCATGATAGGATCAAGGATAGAAACAATAATAAGATGGAGTGAATACTAGAATGCGGAAGCAACAACAAAAAAAGAAGGATAAAAACTAATTAAAGATATAGGAAATTCAAAGGAAAGATCTAAGAATTTCCAGGAAATTATATTCTAAAGCTTTAACAAGATCCAAGCAACAACATAAAGATATATGGAAGAAATCTAATGCCTTTACTCGAGAAAACGAATCAAAAACTTTGATTCGGATCTTGACCAATTTATGAGTAAATAAAGACAATAATTAGCATGTAAACTAATCACATTCTAAAGAATACCAAAAATAAATCAAAGATATCACAAGAAAAAAGTCCTTTATACCTTAAACTATGAACTAGTAAAGGTTTAAAGATAAATTCTCAAAGAAGAAGTCACAAAAATTCAATAGAACTCTCTCAAATATTATTAAAATCAATTTAATTATCTTTTAATGAAAGAAAAAAAAAACCTATTATATTATAGGGACCTTGGATGTCCAAAACTCCTTAGGTTAGACCCAAGGAGTATCCAAAACCTAGAAAGAAAATTACAAGGTAAATTCTACTCTAGAAAAGAAATAAAGTGACATTAATTAGGAATAGACCTAGTAGTTCTAGGAAAGCATTAAATGGTACTAGGATATCTTAAATAGCACAAGGAAAACAATAATAACCTATGTATAAACAAGGAACTAAGGTAAAACCCAACTAGGAAAATATTCTTGACAAATTTGGAAAGTTTGACTAGTCTTCGTGGAAAACTTGGGCAGAAAGCAACCTTTGTTGTGGCTAATTCTTGGACTCTTCTTGGCCTTATTTGCACGAAATGTAACCCTAAAATTCTTTCATCTTGGACTTAAATTTGGGCCACCAAATAATTGTATCATTTGGACAATTCATCCTTCTTGGGCTTTAGCTCTTCTCCCCAACAAGACACCTTTGGATCTACAATTGAAGCCCATTGATCATATCATTAAACTCCTTGGTTTGAGATCTTGTTATGAGCCTCCTTTGATCTTCTAAAGCTTCATCCTTTTCATCCTTGTCCTTCAAAGGAGTAGAGCTTTGTATGATGTATCATTTCCCTTTTCTTTAAGAGAATTTGTCCTCAATTTCAAATTTGCATCAAAATTGGAAAGATCACAAACATTAAAAGTAGCACTAACTTGGAACTCACCAGGATGGTCAAGTTTATAAGCATTGTATCCAATTCTTTTAAGGACTTTGTACGGGCCACTTCCTCTAGGATCTAGCTTGGTCTTTTTTTTTGGAAGGAAATCTTTCCTTTCGCATACCAAACTAAGTCCCCAGGTTCAAATACAATATATTTTCTTCCTTTATTCCTTTGCAATGCAACTTCTTTATTTTTCTTTTCAATTGCAAGTCTTGTTTGTTCATGAATCTTCTTCATCATGTCCGCCTTCTTTCTACCATCAAGATTAGAAAAATCATTAGTAGGTAAGGCAGTAAATCATGATCGGTAAGGGGGTTGAATCCATATACACCTTCAAAAGGAGTCTTACCAGTAGAAGAATGAAAGGTCTTATTATAAGCAAATTCCACATTAGGAAAGTAATCTTTCCAAGAAGTCAAATTTCCTTTCAAAATAACCCTTAACAGATTCCCCAAAGTTCTATTAACCACTTCTGTTTGCCCATCAGTTTACGGGTGACAAGATGTGGAATATAATAATTTTGTCCCTAACTTTCCCCAAAGAATTCTCCAAAAGTGACTTAAAAACTTGGCATCCCTATCACTAACAATAGTTCTAGGTAGTCAATGCAATTTAACCACTTCTTTTACAAACAAATCAGCCACATGAGATGTATCATTAATCTTTTTACATGGAATAAAATGTGTCATATTAGAAAATCTGTCTACTACCACAAATATTTTATCCTTACCATGTCAGGAAGCCCCAATATGAAGTCCATAGAAATATCAATCCAAGGAGAACTAAAAATAGGTAAAGGAGAATAAAGACCATGTGGCAATGCTCTAGAGTTGGCTTGTTTACATTCAAGACAATGAGAACATAGTTTTTCAACATCCTTTCTCATGCTAGGCCAAAAATAATGTTCAAAAAGTATTTGCAAAGTCTTAGTCACTCTAAAATGTCCCATTAGCCCTCCACAATGTGCTTCCCTAACAAATAGCCCTCCACAATGTGCTTCCCTAACAAATAGCACATTAGCCCTCCACAATGTGCTTCCTTAAATAAAAATTCATCTTGAAGATTAACTTTATCAAAAGGACCCAACTTGCATTCATCAAAATTTTACCAAATTCAGAATCATTAGCATAGAGTAACTTGATTTGGTCAAAACCCAACAACTTTGAAGTAAGAGTAGATATCAAAAATTCCTTCTTGAGAGCACATCAGCAACCACATTCCCCTTCATTGTTTGTAGGCAATTACATAATTAAAAGTTTCAATAAACTCCACCCACTTAGCATGCTTACAACTACGTTTACCTTTGTTCTTCAAGTACTTCAATGATTCATGATCAGTATTGACCACGAATTCTCGAAATAAGCTCTTAGTTATAGACTTATCTCTCATCCCCCATACACGATTTGTCTTAATCATTTTTTCCAACATTTCAATAATCACCAAATATGGGTGATCTAGAAATGAGCTTCCCATTATAGTGTCTGCAAAAGATTCGCTATTCTTTTCCATAGCTCGATAAAAGATCTCCAGTAAGGCTTCGTTAACAATTTTGTGGTCAGGGACACTTCTTGGGTATTTGAGAATCTCTTCCATGTGGTACTGATCGAATGACCAGGCAATTACTTAAATCTATTGATCTAGAGCTTCAACTTCAGCTTCTTTGACATCAGAAAGAACTCTCCCAAAAGGTCTTCTGCAGTTCTACCCAACTGGTGATTGAACTCTGTGGGAGCTTAGATAATAATAATGTTGCATCGCCTATTAGAGAAAATGAGAAGGCATAGAGCCCAATGACATCCATAGACAGATTCAAGCTTCTTATCATGCTCTTACAAATGAAGACAATGTTGTGTAAATAGTTATGTGGATACTAAGATGGTAGGCCCATGAACAACCCACAATTGTGCAGCATTTATAGTAACCTACTCGAAACAATGAACTTTGTGTCATCCGATAGTGGGGATAACACAATAGCTCTAGTAACATCCATTGCCATAGAATCTAGTCGATACTGACTCCATGTATGAGCCATGGCTTGAAGATCTTGTGGTGGTGGATTAACACCCTCAAGAAGAGGTGGGTTATTATTGTTCTCACTATTATGGTTAAAAGATGCATTCACTGCATTATTTTTAGCATGGTTTGTGTAGTTCTGGGTCATTCTTCTCAGTGCCTTTTGGATCTCTGGGTTAAATGGAGTCAAGCATATTCCTTGACTTAGAGTGTTGTGCATACACTACACATGCACACTTAAAAAAAGCAAAAACAACAAAAAAACATAAATGAAAAAAATAATGATTAATCCCTGAATTACTCGAATTAAACCAGACTAGTCGTAAACCCCAGAAATGGTGCCAAAATCTTGATATCACCCAAGCTACACCTCCTTTTAGAAGGTTAAGGCATTCGTTGTCATGATATATAGCCTAACCAAGGTTTGGGTCGAATCCAGTAGGAAATATGGTAGACTCAGAGTAATTTTAAGAAAGTCGAGTGACTTAATCTATTTATCTCCCGAAAGGGGAGGGGTTGTAATTTGCAAAAAATAAACCTAAACTAGAAAAAGTGTTGGGAAACCAGTGAGAACAGCAACTAGGTATTGTGTTCCCCATGATTCCCTAACTTGGTATTACCAGATAACCGTATTCTTTCTAGTGTGTTGGATGTAGAACGGTAAGTTAACTTTACCAAACACTTTGGTAAATTTCACTACGTGATTTGATCCATCCCCGCAATGTCACTAACCCTTACTTATTACCCGAGTACAACCTCCACTTGATCCAGTTTGTTAATTAGATTAAAAGAAATTGATCGAATCCTACTAATTAATCTCTTTTCATATTTATTACTACCTTGATCCATTCATGTCACGACCCAGATCTAGGTCCTAGGAGTGCCATGGTAAATAGGAACCCGAGAGTCCCGAAACAAGCCTCGCAATATCAATTCACACATCATCGATTCAAAAGCATAAACAAATAGTAAACACATAGTTCTAAGGGCTGGTAAGTAGGATCACTCTATGGAATGTCATAGGGAAAAGGGAGTAAAATGGATTCACATAAGACATATCACATAATACTAAGGGGCGGGTAAGTATGACCCTCTATATGGAGGCAATTCGGGACTTAGGTTCTTTCACATCACAACATATAAACATATGATAATACTCATAGTGATTCCATATAATGATAACAGATAGGTAGCTATAAACGTAACCTATGAATACGACACTTAATATATAAACGTAAAAGAGTTTACAACATGTCCAACAATGCCTCTAGTCATAAGATAGGATATTGCCAAGACATAACTCGGGCTCACCCTCAAAGTAAAAAACATAAACAAAAAACACCATAGGTAGAGGAATGGTAGTTTGTCCTTGGAAGATGGACTTTCCACAATAAGCAAATCTCAAGATCCAAACTAACCATCGTACAGTGGATGAAGATAGTCCTCAGTCCCTACATGGTTATATCATATAGGCAAAAGTATGTGTTAGTATGTTTGAATGTACTTAGTATACGGGCATGCAATGCACATGAACTCATTAAACCTGCATTCAATGTTAGATAACAAGATGCACATATATAGAAAGAATCATATAACAAGTTAATAGCTTATATGTCACGACCCAAGCCTAGGGCCTAGACGTGACACGACGAATGGGGAACTTGAAGGAACTCTAACAATCCTCTTAACTTATCATTACATATCAGCGGTCGCAAAAGCATATAAAACACACAAAGAGTAAGAATAGGATCAAAAGGCTGAAGGAACAGAAACTTGCATAACATCATAATCAAGAGACAAGAGTCAAACTCATATAATAGATACATAATATACCAAAAAAACACCTATAATACATAGATAAGATCGGGGACCAAGACAAAGCAATGAGGCTCACCCTCATAGTCAAAATAGAACATAAAGAAGAGTGTCTCAATACATAAAAATAGGAACATGGACTAATGTCCCCGAACTGGAGGACTCACCAACTATCTTGAGTAGTACCAAGATGACCATGTGGAGAAGGAGGATGATCAACTTGGGCTTCGATTTCTACATGGTGATATCATGTAGGGAAGAGTATGCGTTAGTACATTTGAATGTACTAAGTATATAGGACGCAATGCAACATGAGATAGGCATCTTAATAAAAAGGCATAATAATAGGGCATAGACATAATATAAAAATATGGAATGTATGATCAATGCATAAGTAAAACATGCTTAAGTAACTCATGCTCATATAGGATATCATATGTGTAGAAGAGACCAAGCTAGCTTTCCAAAGTACAAACCCGTTGGTAGGTTGGTGATGATGCCACCCCATCACTTAGGTGGTGAGGCACAAATCCCTCACTAGGTTGATAAATACAAACCCCCATCTAGGTTGATGATGATACCACCCCATCACCCTTGTGGTGAACTACAAACCCCTCACTAGGTTGATGAGTTCGAACTCCCATCTAGGTTACGTGGACTCTTGGTCCCCCCGGATTGGGCATGGTCTAATGAAAAACTTTATATAGAATTTATCATATACCTAAGCTCATTTCATCATCATAACATAATTCATATCATATCTCATGCTTTGGACCTTCAATTCCTCAAGAAACCACATCTGGACATTTTATCAACCACTTAGAGAGTGTATAATGCTAGTATAAAATCATGAAATATAGAGATGTAATAATGCAATAAAATTCTTTGTAAAACCATCAGTCAACACCTTGAAACATCCTCCAAAAATATACATTAAAAACCCTCATCAAATCTTATATTAGATCCAAGATTTATAGCTCAAAACATAGCAAAATAGTCACAACTTTACACTGCTTTAACATTGTTCATAGAGATGTTCACACTAGTAAACTCATTCGTAAAATCAACTTGAAATCATGAAAATTAAGTAAAAGGAGATCAGGGCACCATGAGTGGAAGAACCCGATGGCTAAAACCTATATACCTTAGCTTTGAGGAAACTCTTGATGAAGTTTTAAAATGGAGGCTTGAAGCTGGAAGGAAATCCTTAATTTCGAATGAGGGTTTTAATACATGAATTTGGGAATGAAAAATATTACTAAGTGTTTGAGAGGATATTGGGGATTTTAGGAAGATATGAGGGTGAAATATGGCTAAATATAGGTAAAAACACGTTTGGGAACACTTAGGCCCAAGACCCAAAAGCCTTGGACCGAGATAAAAATCACTGACAATAAAATACGCAGGTTCACATTAGGTCTGCGATGTGGACCTATCGTGAAGGAAGAAGTAATACATGTCTGCGATAGCTGCGCATCGCGGATCATCGGATAAAATTTATGAAAGATGAAATTGCTAATCGTTTGCTCTTAAATAAGAGTTAGACCCTTTTCTACCTAGTGTTTACCCTCTTAACAAGAATATGAAGTCGAATTTTTGATATCGCACATGAATTTTGAGATATATGGAATTTAAAATGCTAGGCATTCCGAGGCACATTTTCGGGTACTTTTTGGGGTCATTTCAATATTTCCCTCTTGGAAACATTCATCCCCGAATGTAAAGGAGACGTACAAGACAATAGTAATCATGAAAAAGTTAGCCCCAACAAGAATGCAACATTACATTTAAACACAATTTTCAAAATCTCAACGTAAGTTTAAAATCATCATAAATTTGTCAAATTAAACATAAATGCATAGAATGAAATAAGGGCTGAAGCATAAGACTTGAAATCACATAGAGGACTCAGAGTTAGTACCTTAGGATTGAATGGAGTGGAAGAGATAAGGATACCACTTTTGCATGTCCACCTCGGCCTCCCATGTAACACTTTCGACTTGTTGGTTCCTCCAATGGACCTTAACGGATGCCATCTCCTTGTTCCTGAATCTCTTCACTTGCCTATATAAAATCTTAATCGGAGTCTCCATATAAGTCAAGTTATCCTCAATAATATCCATAACATCAAGAGGCACAATAACATTAGGATCAGAACATATTTTCTCAATAGAGAGACATAGAACACCGGTTATCACTAATTAAAGGTTAGAGAATGTGACATGCCTATGATGTCATTCAAGAATAGGTATGGTCACTTTGAGTTTATGGTGATGTTGTTTGGCTCTATTAATGCACCAGCGATATTTATGGACCTCATGGATAGGATGTTCAGGTCAGACTTTGATTTGTGCATTGTGGTATTTATTGATGACATCTTTATAATCTCCGAGGTAAGCAAGACCAGATAGAACACTTGAGGGTAGTATTGCAATCCCTCAGGGAGAAGAAGCTTTATGCAAAGTTTGATAAATGCGAGTTTTGGCTAGTTTTAGTTGCCTTCCATGGGCTTGTAATATCTAGTCAAGGCATCAAGGTTGATCCTTAAAAGACTAAAGCTGTGAGAAATTGGCTAAGTCCATTGACTCCTACTAACATAAGGAGTTTCTTGGGCCTAGTGGTTACATAGAAGGTTGATGCACTGTCAAAATACAGCACATTTAATGCCTAACACAAGGGATTTTGTGAGTTCTTAATGCAAATTTTTATGGTTTTTATGTGTTTTTGTGTTGATTTTGCAAAAACTTGGCATATTTTTGGAGAAAAATTGCAGATTTTGCTGAAGCACAGGACATATGAGCTCACCTACGAGTCATAGCCCAAGCTACGAGTAGTATGTTGATCTCGTAGCAAGAAATAGAGAGCAAAAATTAGAAATCTGATAAGAGGAGGCCAGCCTTATGAGGCCATCCTATAAGTCGTAGGTCTTTATATAACTTGTATAGGTGGACTCCTAGTAGGAAATAGAGAGCCAAGACTTTGGACCAAAAACTGGAGGCCTAGACTACTAGAGGAGCATACGAGTTGTAGCCCAAGCAACGACTAGTACCAGTGGGTCATACTAGCTGACTCCAAATTGCAAAGAACCTAATACGAGACCTCGATTATGACTCATAGGTCACCCTACGAGTCATACCTGTGTGGCATACCAGCTGCCAGCTATCTTTTCTGTGTAATTTTTAGGGTAAATTTGTTAACACTATAAAAACTCTAAGTTAGGGTTTTATTTGAGAGATCAGATTGTAAAACATTGAACTAAAACCTTTGAATATTCTCTCAACAATATCTTAGGGTTTCAGGATAGATTTTTATTTTCTCATGGAAAACCCACTTTTGGGGAGTGCAAACCCATAATGTATTCATTCTCAATATATCAAGCTTGTGGTTTGCAACTTGTGGTGCTATCATTCTTCATTACTTTGGGTAAAACTCTCAACTATGTCTTGTCTTTGTATTTTTGTTGGTTTTGCTTTAGCCATGAGTAGCTAAGCACCCACAACTTGGAATTGTGGGAACCATGGGTAGTTGACTTGAGATAACCTTGGCTTATTGCATTTCTTTGATCGGGGTTTTGTATGTATTGTGTATTATTTTCATTATAATTGTTGTTTGGTGGTGGCCAACACCAAACCCCACCTACTATCACGATCCCCTCCAATGTAATGATGAATAGCAGAAGGGAAGTAGATGACATGATTTGATTGATGTGTTCTCATTCAATCAACCAAACCTAACCAATAGGAGGTGGAGTAGGATAATAAGTAATGGTTAATTGGTACACCATGGTTGCCAATCAAGCGCCATGGTGAAATTTAGTTATAGTCCCGCATGCGAATTTCCACTTGTTGTTATGTTGTCTAGGGCAATCGAGTCATCGATCCATAGCGAACATAATTCCCAAGTTGTACCTAAAATTAAGTGTTTTCTCGCATCATAATATAGTGTTTATTTTTATTTTGGTTTTCGAATCACAATCCCTCCCCCACCCCCATTTTCTATTTTTAATTATAGATATTTGATATGTTTGAGAGTGTATTCTTATAGTCAAACCCTGTATTCCTTGAGGATTCGACCCTAACCTTCGGTTAGGTTAATTGTTGACAGCGACCGCTTTATTATTGGAGCATAAACATCATCAATGGTTTGTGCAAGATTTCTCCACTATTTCATCCACAGTTACAAATTTGACTTAAAAGAAACATAAGTTTGTGTGGATGGATAAGTGTGAGAGGAGTTTCAAAACTTTAAAGGATCGATTGACTTCAGCTTCAATATCAATATTGCCAGAAGGGAATGATGGGTTTGTCATGCATTGCGATACATTAAGGATTTGGTTGGGTTGTGTCTAATGCATAATGTTAAAGTAATTGCCTATGCTTCAAGGTAGTTGAAAGTGCATGAGAAGAATTACTCGACTCATGATCTTGAGCTTGCAGTAGTGATACGCCTTGAAGTTTTCACGACTTTACTTGTATGGAGTTAATGTGGATTTTGCACCTACAACAAGACATCCAACATGTGCTCACCCAAAAAGCTCTCAATTTGAGGCAACAGAGATGGTTAGAGCTACTCACAGATTATGATATAAGTGTGACGTATCACACCAGAAAGGCCAATGTGGCAGTTGACGCCCTTAGTAAAGTTTCCATAGGTAGTATGCCTCATCTTAAAGATGATGGAAAAAGAGAGTTATCCATAGATTTTTACAAGTTGGCTAGACTGGGAGTGAAATTGAGTAAGTCTGGAAATGGTGCAGTAATAGTTCTACATAGATCTGCATCTTCTGTTACAGATGAAGTTAAGGGTTAGTAAGACCTTAATCCCTCCTTGGTTGAGCTGAAAGCATTAGTGGAAGATGGAAATATAGAAGTTTTCTTATAAGGGGGAGATGGTGTACTCTGATATCAAAGGAGGTTATGCGTGCCCAGTGATGTTGAGTTGGAAAAGTTGATCTTGCAAGCAGCCTATGACGCTTCATGATCCATTCACCCTGGAAATACAAAGATGTATAGAGACTTGAGAGAGATTTATTGGTGGAACAAAATGAAGGACATTGCTCAATTTGTGACTGAGTGTGCTAATTGCCAACTGGTCAAGGTTGAACAAAAAAGGTCGAATGGCCTAGCACACAACATTGACATTCCTATTTGGGAGACGGAAGAGATCAACATGGACTTACTTGGTATCAAAGCAATAGATTGTTAATGGTCCTCACAATCCAACACACCGCGCCAATTAGAGTCTTATTCATGGTTGTGAAGTGCGCCACAACTATGAATGGAAGGTTATGAGGCGTTTTAGGAAATGTTTCACTTCTTCATGGTCTATATCGTGTTTTAGTTATAAGAGTAAGGCTTTTCTTCAACTAACGAATGCTCTTTGCCGATTCCAAGTGGAAACTAAGGAGAGCCCGTAGACCCAAGGAGCAACCAGCTCCTCCTGCTCCCCAAGCTCCTTAAGGTGGAGGGGTGAGGCCAAGATGAGTTCTATATGCTATTGAAATATTGGCTCATGCTATGGCCAACCAAATAACCAAGGGGCCCAAGCCCCACAAGCTCCCACTCCAACTTCTAGGGTGAGGGATTTCACTAGAATGAATACACCAGAGTTCCATAGATCTAGGATGGATGAGGATCCCAAGAGTTTGTAGATAAGGTGTATAAGGTTCTATCAATTATGGGGGTCAATTTGGAGGAGAAAACGAGGTTGGAGGCCAACTAACTCAAAGGGGTGGCTCAAATTTGGTTTACACAATGGAAGTTGGAGAAGGGGAATGATGATGCTATCCCTTGGGAAGAGTTCAAAGATGCATTTCTCAATTGGTTCTTTCCTATCAAGATAAGAGACGCTAAAATGATGGAGTTTATGAACCTTACGCAACGTTCCATGAGTGTGAGGAAGTATGCCCTCAATTTCAACCAACTCTCCAAGTATGCTCCACGATTGGTTGTCGAACTAAGATCAAGGATGAGAAAATTTGTGTCGGGAGTGTATGACTTGGTTAATGAGGAGTATTGTGCCGCCATGCTAGTAAGTGATACGTATTTGTCCCGCCTCATGACATATGTCGAGCAATTAAAGGGGTGAAAGCTTAGAAAAATAAGAAGTGATGAGTCCAAGAGGGCTCGTTTAGAAGGTGGATTCAAAGGTTCCAAGGGTGGCTGGTTTCCTTAAGCCACAAGATCCAAGGACAAGGGTCTTCCAATGCTCCTAATAGGAAGTCGGTTAATGACAATCCGAGATTCCACGATGGTAGTGGTAGGGTGCCTAACCCTATATGCCAAATATGTGGTAAGAACCATAGTGGCCCACAATTAAAAAACTCTAATGCTTGCTATGGTTGTGGTGAAGTGGGTCTTAAGATGATTGATTATTCTCGAGCTCCAAACAAAGGTAGAGATGGTCGTCCAAAATGCCAAGGTACAAATGCGGGTCAAAAGAAAAGGGGAGGCCTACAAGGGGGTTCTCCAAGGTAAAATAGATTCTATACTCTTCAAGGGAGACAGGGGGTGGATGAGATGCCTGATGTCATCACCTGTATGTTAAAGGTTATTGATTTTGGATGTGTATGCTTTGATAGACCCGGGTGCGACTCTTTCTTTTATTACTCCTTTTGTTGCCTAAAAGCTTCATGCTAGTCCAAAATTGTCTTGTGAAACATATAAAGTGTCAAACCCTATTGGTGAGTCCATTGTTGCTAAAATAGTCTATGAAAATCGTCCCATGTTCATATTGCATAAAATCTTGTCTTGTGATTTTGTTGAGTAAGATATGGTGTATTTTAATCTCATTCTTGGGATGGATTGGTTGCACGCATATTATGCTTCTATTGATTGTAGACACCGTAGGGTTAAATTTCAATTCCCTAATGAGCCTATTCTTAAGTGAATAAGTCGTGAAGTTGTGGTCAAGTGTAGATTCATTTCTTGTCTTAAAGCCCAAAAGTTGATTTCTAAGGGTTTTCTTTACCATCTTGTGAGGGTTAGGGATGTTGAGTCCAAAGTCCTTCCTGTTGAGTCAGTTTCGGTGGTTAAATGAGCTTCTTGATGTCTTTCTTGATAAGCTTCTCGGTGTTCCTCCGGAAAGGAAAATAGATTTTGGTATAGACCTTCTTCCCGATACTCAACCCATTTCTATCCCCCTTTACCATATAGCCTTGATAAAATTGAAGGAGTTAAAGGAGCAATTAAGGGATTTATTAGAAAAGGGCTTCATAAGACCTAGTAAGTCACCTTGGGGTGCACTAATGTTATTTCTGAAGAAGAAAGATGGTTTTCTTAGAATGTGCATTGATTACCAGCAACTTAATAGAGTCACCAGAAAGAACAAGTATCCTCTAACAAGGATTGATGACCTTTTTGATCAACTTCAAGGGGCTAGTCACTTTTCTAAGAATGATCTTCGGTCCAGGTATCACCAAGTGAAAGTGAGGGAGTATGACATTCCCAAGATGGCTTTCCGAACTAGGTATGGGCACTTTGAGTTTGTGGTTATGTCCTTTGGATTGACTAATGCACTAGTATATTTATGGGTCTCATGAATAAGATCTTTAAACCCTACCTTGACTTGTTTGTGGTGGTTTTTATTGATGATATCTTGATTTATTTCCATAGTATGGAGGAACATGTGAATCACTTTAGGGTAGTTTTGCAAATCTTCAGGGAGGAGAAATTGTATGCTAAATATGAAAAAGGTGAGTTTTGGATGAAAGAAGTTGCTTTTCTAGGCCATATGGTGTCAGATGATGGTACTAAGGTGGATACTAAGAAGATGAAAGTTATTAGAAATTGGCCTAGACCTTTGACTCTATCGGACATTAGAGGCTTCTTGGGTTTGGTGGGTTATTATTGGAGCTTTATGAATGGCTTCTCTTCTATTGCTTCTTCTATATCTAAATTAACACAAAAGAAGGCAAAATTCATGTGGACCGATGAATGTGAGAAGAGTTTCCAAACTTTCAAAGATAAACTTGTCTCCGCTCCTATATTGTCTCTACTGGAAGGGTTGGAAGCTTTTGTTGTGTATTGTGATGCATCAAGAATTTGTTTATAGTGTGTTCTAATGCAAAATGGTAAGGTGATACCATATTCCTCTAGATATCCTAAGGTGCATGAGAAGAATTATATCACCCATGATCTTGAATTGGCGGTCGTGGTATTTATGTTGAAAATTTAGCGTCACTACTTGTATGGGGTTCATATTGATGTGTTTAATGATCACAAGAGTCTTCAATATGTTTTCACCCAAAAAAATCTTAACTTGAGACAAAGAAGGTGGTTAGAGCTCCTTAAAAATTATGATGTGAGTGTACATTATCACCCCGACAAAGCTAATGTTGTGGCCAATGCTCTATGTACGGTGTCTATGGGTAGTCTAACTCATTTCGATGGTGGTGGCAAAGAGATGGCTATAGAGATTCACCGGTTGGCTTGATTGGGGGTTATGTCGGATAAGGTTTATAATAGGGATGTACTGGTTGTTAATGGTTCTAAATCTTCTTTAATTAAGGAGGTAAAGGCAAAACAAGCTCTTGACCCCACCTTGCTAGAGTTGAAGGCCTTGGTGAGAGATGGTAAAGTGGAGGTTTTCTC
The DNA here is from genome assembly GCA_025774065.1 of Solanum ossicruentum. Classification (NCBI taxonomy): domain Eukaryota; kingdom Viridiplantae; phylum Streptophyta; class Magnoliopsida; order Solanales; family Solanaceae; genus Solanum; species Solanum ossicruentum. The sequence continues at coordinate 14,986 of JAOTQR010104899.1, read as the reverse complement.
CCAAGGGGTAGATGGTGCCCTTAGGTAACAAGGTAGATTGTGTGTGCCAAATGTGGATGACTTGAGAGAATTGATCTTGAAGGAGACCCATAATTCATCTTATTCTATTCACCCCGGTTCTACAAAGATGTATAGAGACTCAAGGGAGGTGTATTGGTGGGGTGGTATGAAGAGGGACATTGCCAAGTTCATACCCAGATGTCACAATTGCCAATAAGTAAAACCTGCACATCAAAGGTCGGGTGGCCTAGCCCAATATATAGAAATTTCTTCTTGGAAGTGGGAAAAGGTCAACATGGATTTTGTGGTTGAGTTGATTAATACTAGAAAACATTTTGACTCTATTTGGGTTGTTGTGGATAGAATGACAAAGTCGGCTCACTTCTTACCGATCAAAACCACTTATGGTGCCAAAGATTATGCCATGTTGTATATACATGAGTTGGTTATATTACATGGGGTGCCCTTGTCTATCATTTCGGATCATGGTGCTCAATTCACTTCTCACTTTTGGAGGTCATTTCAAAGAGATGTTGGTACCAAGGTTAAGCTTAGCATGGCCTTTCACCCTCAAACGGATGGTCATGCTGAGAGGACTATCCAAACCCTCGAGGATATGCTTAGAGCTTGTGTTTTGGAATTTAAGGGTAGTTGGGATGAACATCTTCCACTCATTGAGTTTTACAACAATAGCTACCACTCAAGCGTTGGTATGGCTCACTTTGTAACTCTTTATGGTAGGTATTGTATATCTCCTGTTGGGTGCTTTAAAGTGGGGGAAATGGCTTTGCTTGGTCCGGATTTTGTCATGTAAGCCTTAGAGAAGGTAAGGCTGATAAAGGAGAGATTACATACATCCCAAAATAGACAAAAGTCCTATTCCGATATGAGAAGAAGAGATCTTGAGTTTGAGGTTGGCGATTGGGTCTATTTGAAAGTCTCATCCATGAACAGTGTGGTCCGGTTTGGCAAGAAGGGGAAATTGAGCCCAAGATTTGTGTGTCCTTATAAATATTTACAGAGAGTGGGTAAGGTTACATATGAGTTGGATTTGCCTATGGAGATGAATATGGTTCATTCAGTCTTCCATGTGTCCATGTTGAAGAAGTCATGGGTGACCCAAGTGCCATAGTGCCCTTGGATGTTGTGGGTGTTGTAGGAGATAATTTGACCTATGAGGAGGTTCCAGTGAAGTTTTTGGATAGACAATTGAAGAGGTTAAGAAACAAGATGTAGCTTCTATCAAGATCCTTTGGAGGAACCAACAAGTTGAAGGTGTCACATGGGAAGCCAAGGCGGACATGAGAAAGCGATAACCATATCTCTTCCACTCTACTCAAGCTGAAGATACTAATGTAAGTTACCTATATGATTTCAATTCTTAAGTTTGGCCTTTATGTCATTTTTCATGCATTCATGTTCATGGTAACACGTTTTTGATGATTTTTGACATTCATGTTGGGACTTTTTGAAAATGATGTGTAAATACATTTGTTGCATTTATATCGATCTAAAATCTTCATGATTACTTCTCTCATGCATGTTCTTTAACATTTGGGGGTAAATGTTACAAAGGGGGAGATATTGAAACACCCTAAAGTGTGCTTCGGAAATGCCCATAATCGTAATTTCCATATATATCAAAATATGTGTGTGACATCGAAAATCCGACTTCATATTCTTAATCAAGGGCATATTGAGTGGGAAATGGGTATAACCTAGATTTTGTACGGCCCGTAGAAAAAAATAATTTTTGCAATTTTTTTGAAAACATTAGCTATGCGTGATGGCTCTGCAATGCGGACCCATCACGGAGCAGTTTTAGTTCTTCCTTATTTTCCCTGTTTTGGCCAATGGCATTAGGATCATAGCTCCATTCCCACTTATGCATGAAAACACCTATGCTTAGTCATTTTTCAACTCTATATCACTCAAAACACTAACAGAAACCTCTCCAAGACTTAACCAAATATCTCATTTAAATTTCAAGGATTTCAAGCTTAACTTTGGAACTCAAGGATTCTCTTCAAGCTCCAAGTTTTCTTCAAGCTCTTCTCAAGAAAACAAAGTTTTAGGTATGTGGGTTTTATACATTGGGTCCTTTCACCCATGGAGCCCAATCTTCCCTTTTATGAAAATTTCATGTTTTCAAGTTATATCATCTATGGGTAACTCTTATTATGGATTTTGATTATAAATTATGATGAGGTTTTATGAAATGTTGATTGATTATGCATATCTATCTATTTAAAGCTTATACTATTAACTGGTTTGTCTATTGAGATTATGTATGTTTGAGCTATGAAACTATAATATATTATGAGATTTAATGAAGGATTTAAAGGTATTTTACATGAGGGTTTTACATTGTGATGGTGGGTTGATTTACATGAGTTTTCTGATATTATTTCATTATTAAATTGCATTATTTTAAACTAGCATTATGAACCTACCAAGTATTTGATAAAATGTCTTGACAAGGATTCTCAAGTTATTTGATCTATTACATGGTTTACAAGTCAAGTGACTATACGATGATTAAGAGCTTGCATGTATGTATTAAATTAATGAAAAGTACCTATGTGTTGCAAGTAGACCACACCTTATTTGTGGTGACATGCCCAATCACATTGTTGAGGGGGTGACATATCTCCATCACCTTGTTGGGGGTGATATGCCCAATCACCACGTTTATGGGTGGATACTTCGATCACATTGTTTGGGGGTGACATGCCCAATAACAACGTTAAGGGGTGGGTATCTCGATCACCTTGTTGTGGGGTGGCATGCCCAATCACCATATTGAGGGGTGGATTTCTCGATCACCTTGTTTTGGGGTGACATGCCCAATCACCTTGTTGAGGGGTAGATACCTCAATCACCTTACAAGGGGGTAACATGCCTTGCATTCCAAGTAGTAGTTGCTTGGTCTATGTTAGTTATAGTCTCTTCCCACATATGTATTATGTTGTATGCAAGTAGAATGATTTACAAGCATGTTTTACTTCAAGCATTGACCATGCATGCCATATTGAGATCTCACTTATCTATTGCTTATTGCTATGCATTTTGATTATGTTGGCATATGTCTTGTTGTATTGCATCCTACATACTTAGTACATTCAAATGTACTAACGCGTACTTTATGGCTACATGATGTTACCATGTAGGGACTGGAGCAGCACTTGATCATCCTCCATATGGCTAGTACGATCCTTTGAAGTGAGCTTTGGTGAGTCCTCAAGTCTGAGGACACTATATTTATTACTCTTGCTATATTGACACTTTTTCATATTGAACACTTATTATTATAAGTATGAGCCAGGAGAGTGTCTTGGCCTCCAATCCACTCTATGTTAGAGGTATTGTTGGAATATAATGATGTACTTATGTTTTTTTATTTTATCTCATGTTTTTGTTTACTTTGCTTCCATGACCAAGGATGTGTCATTGATCTGCTAAGAGGCTTGTTTGGGTCCCATTCAAGTTCTCATTCACCGTATCACATCTGGGCCCTAGGATTTGGTCGTGATAATGACCATCTCTACCCTTATTTGGAGCATGTGGACAATCAATAACCTTGTGACCCATTTCACCACAACCAAAGCAAGCATTAGAATTTTTCAAACATGGACCACCATGGTTTCTTCCAGACTTTTGGCACCTAGGATTAGACATCCCACTATTGCCACCATGAAACCTTGGGTTAGACAACCCATCATTAGCAAACCTCTTATTTGGAGCATTGGAGGACCCTTGGCCTTGGAACATGTGACCTTGTTGAAACTGGCTACCCTTAGTACCTTGTAAACCACCCTCAAACCAAGCCCTCTTGGACTCTCTACTTCTCCTCTTTCTAAGCTTTTGCCCCTCAAGTTGGTCAGCATATGTCATGAGCTGAGAAAATTCCATATCACTACTAGCATGGCAGTACAACACTCTTCATTTACCAAGTCGGACACCCCCGACACAAACTTGTTCATCCTCAACCTAGGGTCAGCAATCAAATAAGGAACATACTTTGAGAGCTTGTTGAATTTGAGGGCATACTCCCTCACACTCATTGAACCATGCTTAAGGTTCATAAACTCCATCATCTTAGCCTCTCTCAACTCGATTGGGAAGAACCGATTGAGGAATTGGGGCTTTGAACTCCTCCCAAAGAATAGCATCATCATTTCTCCTCTCCAATTGCCATTGAGCAAACCAAATTTGGGCCACACCCTTGAGTTAACAAGCCGCTAATTCCGCCTTCTCCTCCGAATTAACCCCAATGATGTATAGCACTTTGTATATCTCATCGATGAACTCTTGGGGATCTTTCTCCACCTTGGACCCATGAAACATCGGAGGGTTCATCATTGTGAAATCCCTTGCCCTTGAAGCCGTAGTAGGAGCATAAGGAGCTTGGGCCCCTTGGTTCAATTGTTTGGTTATAACATGGGCCAACATAGTGATGGCATTCCGGAACTCATCTTAGGCCACCCCTCCATCTTGAGGAGCAAGAGTGGGAGGGCCTGGTTGCTCCTCGAGTGGACGGGCTCTTCTTAGACTTCCTCTTGGTAGTGGCATGATCTAGAAGAGAAAAAGAACATCGTTAGGGGGAAAAAGCCTTATTTTCACGTCTAAAGCATCATATAGATCATAAAGAAGTGAAACATTTACTGAGATGCCTCATAGCCTCATATTCATTGTTATGGCATGCTTCATAACCATGAATAAGTCTCTACTTGACGTGGTGTGTTGGATTTCTAAGGATCATTAACAACCTAATTCTCTGATACCAAGCTTGTCACGACCCAAGCCTAGGGCCTAGATGTGACATCGGCGAACGGGAAGTTCGAAGACAACCCAAACAAGCCTCTTAGTATATCATGTACACATCCTAGGTTGTAGAAGCAAAATAAAACAATAACAAGAGTCAAATATCAAAAGGGAAGCAGGACTAAGGGAAGTCTTTCATACTCATAGAAACATAAGGAGAGTCACGCTCATAACCATGTACAAACATAGTATCTAACAACACCTCTACTTAAGAATGGAGCAGGGGCCAAGAGATTTCCTGGTCTCACCCTTAGGATAGTAAGTATCCGATATAAAAAAGAAGTCTCAACATAGCAGGGATAACATAGATATTCCTCTCAGAGTTGAGGACTCACCAAAGCATTCTCCAAAGAACCAAACTAGCTACGTAGAGGAGGATGATTGATAGGAGCTCTAATCTCTACATGGTAATATCATGCTGGAATAGAGTATACGTTAGTACTTGGAATGTACTAAGTATGCTTGGTGCAATGCAACAAAGACATAAACCATAATATTCAAAATGCATGCTTATAGGCGATGTATATAATCTCAATATGACATGTATGATCAATACATGTAATAAAACATACATGTAAAATATTTAACTTGAGTAATATATCATAAATATGTGGGAGGAGACCTTAATCGACATAGACCAAGTGAGCTACTATTATGAATCCAAGGCATGACACCCCCTCGGTAAGGTTACCAAGCATGACTCCCCCCGACGAAGTTTGGTCTACTTGCAAAGGCAAACCAAACATTATAACATGAACTAGATGGATCCACTAACAAACCCCATTTAGGGAAATAACATAATCCTATGGTGGCACATAGTTTAGAGACTAAAGAGCTTATAGAAGGACCCATTGAGTCGAGCCTCAATCTTAAGCCTCAACCGGTGCTAATTCTAATCCCATGGAATACTTAAAATAATAACAATTCTAATTGTGCATGAATGATTAGAAAGACATGATAACTTCACACGAGTAGCTCATTACATGCTAGACCTCTACTAGTGAACTTACTTGAACTTGAATATGAGGATAAAATAACCATGCTTGATCCCTCAACTTGACATGAATAGCTCACTAGAGGGTAACATCTTGAAATATGGCTCAACTTGTCATTTGTAACATCATAGATACTATTCATGAGTCAAATACATGCTTGAGAGCCTATAATTATCATGAAATCACTTGAGTTGAAAATCACGCAATAGTTCATGAACAACTTGAAAATTCTTGTCATGTAATTTCATCAAACACATGGTGGGCTCATGACACTTGTTCAAAATCATGCAACTCAAGAGTATAACAAGAAGGAGTAAAATCAATTCAAATCAACACACTAATATTGTAGTAAAACCTTCATCTTGGGTATATTGAAATTCATCTTAAAATTCACAATAATTCATAGATTTCATAGTTCACATCATGCATGACTTCAATAGATATATATATCAAAAGAGATTAAAGTGGATATTCATGCATAGTCAATAAATACTTGATAAAACCCAACAAAATTTACGTTCATGATTCATAATAAAAGTTACCCATGAGTAATACAACTTGAAATCATACAATTTCCATAAAATGAGAAGGTTGGGCTCAATGGGATACCTTAAGCGTGGAATTTCTTAGAGTGAACTTAAAGGAGACTTGAAGCTTGTATTGGGCCTTTGAAAACCAAAGTTGTTCTTGAGGCCCTTGAATTTGAATGGGGATTTTGATAAAGTCTTGGAGAGATATTAGAGAGGGTTGTGTGAGTTCTAGAGTTGAAAAATGGCTATATGGAGGAATTACGTTTAGATGGGCATTGGGTTATTACACCAATGCCTTGGACGAAATAAAAAAACTGGAAAATATGTTGCACTGGTTCGCACCCTAGGCGCGTAGTGCCCAAATACACAATGGCGCGCCCCAAGCGCATTGGGGCCTGGGCGTGCAAGGCCACCGGAAGTCGTAAATTAGCATAAATGTTTTTTCGCTATGGCTCTTTTAAAATCCTATTTTTATCCATTTCTCACTCAATTTTTCTCCTGCTCGAGAATATGAAGTTCAATTTCCAAAATCATGCACGGATTTTGAGATATATGGAACTTATGATTATGAAGCATTCCGAAGCACATGAGGAGTCTTTCAATAGTTATGATACAAGAAGTTACTACTACGATTCCCTTTCCAAACCCCACCTCAAATTTACTCTTTGCTTAGTCAATTCCTACAGAATTGTAGTAATCATAACCATGTGCATTTGACATCTATAAGCCATGAAATCATAATTTCATTATAGTAAGAGTAGCTCATTTAAAAACTTTATAATCCATTTAAGTAAGAATTGTCCTTTCACATAAAGAATCTATGAGTAGGTGAGAATTTTTCCTTCACCAACTTTCCTTCAATAATAAGGGACTTCCATAAATTTATCATTTGAGTAATCATGAATATGAGTGAAGCCCTTTTTATACTTGGACATAAATCATTGAAACTAGGCTAAATCATGTGGATTTATTTTCAATCAACCTTATGAAATCCTATAAAATCATGAAGAATCACAATAATTAGAACCACAACTGAAAAGAGTCACATTAGAATCACAAATCCTAGATAGAAACTCAACGAATTAATCTTATAAATGTGAAAATCATGCAATCAGAGTGTTTTCCTACTTACTGGGGTAAATATACATAGGAAAAGACATTATGAATGTGGAGTAATCGAAATCCATAAAGCCCATAAGAATCCACAATTGAAAATAACTGAGTTTGAGAAAAATACTTAGGATCCATGGGTGGAAGAAAACCCATGGATGAAATCCAAATATGTTGGATGGAAATATATGGAAGAAACCTTAACTTGGAGGAGAAAATTTGAAACCTTGGTCCTTCCCTTTGATGGAAAGATTGAGAGCAGTCACAACCCAAACCTTGTGCCTAGCCGTGATACGGCGAATGTGACACCCTAAAAGGCTCTATACAAGATTATTATTTATATCATATGCACACATAGGGTAAATAAGCAGTAATAAAAGTAAGGAAGTAAAACATAACATCATAAGAGTCCACATTTCCCATTAAAGGGAATTAGTTCAACATAATGTCCAAACATGCCTCTATATCATAGATCTTGGGGGGACTAAACATAGCTTTACCAGCTCACGCTCAAGATAATAAGAGTATAAAAGTCTTAAGAAACATCAACATAAGCTAAAATCATAAAGGCTTGTCCTCGAAGCACCCAAACTCGCCAAGTCATCAGTAGCAATACAAAGGGGAAGCCATAGTAGTGAGTATTGTTATTGCCGCCCATACCTACTTGCTGATATCATATATGCGTTAATATGTTGGAATGTACTAATTATTTAAGCATGAAATGCATCAATGAATATCGTACATAATAGTAATATGCACAGAAATAGCTATTGAATAAGGAAAAGATATGAATGAGCAATGCAACATTTAAAATCATGTGTGAAGCATCATAAAGCTTTTCATAGCCTAAGAGACAAACATAATGGAAATAAGATCATAATCGACTTTAAGACCATGTAGAATATTACATGGAATCCAAGTGTTCCCTCTACATTAGGAAAATGAAAAGTCTACTTTGCCAAGGTAGACCAGATCCACACCCATGGGCTTTATCCTAGTACAGTGAGAACACATCATAACAACCTCACCCTTCAAGCTTTACCATAGTACTGTGAGTGTCACATGAAAAATCTATATGGATCCATTAGCACACCTTTAAGGAATATAAACATAAACATTATTTCTATGGTGACACGTAGCTATGAGACTTGAGGATTTATAGAAGAAACCTTGGAGATAGTGCTTCTCATGATAGGATCGAGGTTAGAAATAATACTAAGATGGAGTAAATACTAGAATGCGGAAGCAACAACAAAAATGAAGAATAACACTAATTAAATATATGGTAAATTCAAAGAAAAGATCCAAGAATTTTCAAAAAATTGATATTCTAAGGCTTTGACAAGATCCAAGTAACAACATAAAGATTTATGGAAGAAATCTAATGCCTTTACTTGAGAAAACGAATCAAAACGTCTGATTCGGATCTTGACCACTTTATGAGTAAATAAAGACAATAATTAGCATGTAAACTAATCACCTTCTAAAGAATGCCAAAAAGAAATCAAAGATATCACAAGAAGAAAGTACTTTATACCTTAAACTATGAACTAGTAAAGGTTTAAAGACAAATTCTCAAAGAAGAAGTCAGAAAGGTTCAACAGAACTCTCTCAAATATTATTAAAATCAATTTAATTATCTTTAATGAAAGAAAAAAACACCTATTATATTATAGGGACCTTGGATGTCCAAGACTCCTTAGGTTAGGCCCAGGAGTATCCAAAACCTAGAAAGAAAATTATAAGGTAAATTCTACTTTAGAAAAGAAATAAAGTGACATTAATTAGGAATACACCTAGTAGTTTTAGGAAAGCATTAAATGGTACTGGGATATCTTAAATAGAACAAGGAAAACATTAATATCCTATATATAAACAAGGAAATAAGGAAAAACCCAACCAGGAAAAGAATCTTGACAAATTTGGAAAGTTTGACTAGTCTTCTCTGAAAACTTTGGCAGAAAGAAACTTTTTTTGTGGCTGATTCATGGACTCTTCCTGGTCTTATTTGCACGAAATGTAACCCTAAAATTCTTTCATCTTGGACTTAAATTTGGGCCACCAAATAATTGTATCATTTGGACAATTCATCCTTCTTGGGCTTTAGCTCTTCTCCCCAACAAGACACCTTTGGATCTACAATTGAAGCCCAATTATCTTATTATTAAACTCCTTGGTTTGAGATCTTGTTGTGAGCCTCCTTTGATATTCTAAAGCTTCATCCTTTTCATGCTTGTCCTTCAAAGGAGTAGAGCTTTGTATGATGTATCATTCCCCTTTTCTTTAAGAGAATTCATCCTCGAATTCAAAATTTGCATCAAAATGGGAAAGATCAGAAACATTAAAAGTAGCACTAACTTGGAACTCACCTGGAAGATCAAGTTTAAAAGCATTGTCTCCAATTCTTTCAAGGACTTTGTACGAGCCACTTCCTTTAGGATCTAGCTTGGTCTTTTTTTGGAAGGAAATCTTTCCTTTCTCATACCAAACCATGTCCCCAGGTTTAAACACAATATATTTTCTTCCTTTATACCTTTGCAATGCCACTTCCTTATTTTTCTTTTCAACTACAAGTCTTGTTTGTTCATAAATCTTCTTCATCATGTTCGCCTTCTTTCTACCATCAAGATTAGAAAAATCATTAGTAGGTAAAGGCAGTAAATCATGAGGGGTAAGGGGGTTGAATCCATATACGACTTCAAAAGGAGTCTTACTAGTAGAAGAATGAAAGGTCCTATTATAATAAAGTTCCACATTAGGCAAGTAATCTTCCCAAGAAGTCAACTTTCCTTTCAAAACAACCCTTAACATATTCCCCAAAGTTCTATTAACCACCTCTTTTTGCCCATCAGTTTGCGGGTGACAAGATGAGGAAAATAGTAATTTAGTCCCTAACTTTCCCCAATGAATTCTCCAAAAGTGACTTAAAAACATGGCATCCCTATCACTAACAATAGTTCAAGGTAATCCATGCAATTTAACCACTTCTTTTGCAAATAAGTCAGCCACATGAGATGCATCATTAGTCTTTTTACATGGAATAAAATGTGCCATGTTAGAAAATCCGTCTACTACCATGAATATACTATCCTTACCAAATCTAGTCCTTGGAAGCCCCAATATGAAGTCCATAGAAATATCAATCCAACGAGAACTAAAAACAGGTAAAGGAGAATAAAGACCATGTGGCAATATTCTAGATTTAGCTTATTTACATTCAAGATAATGAGAATACAGTTTTTCAACATCCTTTCTCATGCTAGGCCAAAAATAATGTTCAAAAAGTATTTGCAAAGTCTTAGTCACTCTAAAATGTCCCATTAGCCCTCCACAATGTACTGCCCTAACAAATAGTTCATGCAAAGAGCAGTTAGGTACACACAAATTGTTTTCCTTAAACAAAAATTTATTTTGAAGATTAAATTTCTCAAAAGAACCCAACTTGCATTCATCAAAATTTTACCAAAATCAGAATCATTAGCAAAGAGTAACTTGATTTGGTCAAAATCCAACAACTTTGAAGTAAGAGTATATATCAAAAATTCCTTCTTGAGAGTGCATCAGCAATGACATTCCCTTTCGTTGTTTATAGGCAATTACATAATTAAAAGTTTCAATAAACTCCACCCATTTAGCATACCTATGAATAAGTTTACCTTGGCTCTTTAAGTACTCAATGACTCATGATCAGTCTTGACCATGAATTCTCGAGGACTCAAGTAGTGCTGCCATATAGCTAACGCCCTTACCAAGGCGTATAACTCATGACCATAAATTGAGTAGTTCAATGTTGCTCCACTTATCTTTTCACTAAAGGAGGCAATTAGCATGGAGTTTTGTATCAAAGCAGCACCTATGCCCTTACCAGAGACATAACACTAAACTTCAAAAGACTTAGAAAAATCAAGTAATTGCAAAAGATGATGAGCAGAACACAATTTTTCTTTTAGCATGTTAAATGCATCATCTTTTCCTTTCCCCATGAAAAAATCTTATCCATCTTAATAACATCAATTAAAGGAGAAGCAATGGTGCTAAAGTCCCTCACAAACCTCCTATAAAAACTAGCAACTCCATGAAAACTCCTGACTTCAGTTACATTATTAGGTCTAGACCATTCTTTAATTTCCTTGATTTTATCACCATCTACTTCAACTCCTTTAGAAATGACCATAAAACCTAAGAAAACTACACAATCCACATAGAATGTACACTTTTTGAGATTAGTAAATAAGCACTGATTTCTAAGGATTTCAAAAACTTGTTTTAGGTGCTCTAGGTGTTTATCTAGATTTTGAGAAAAGATCAAGATGTCATCAAAATACACTAGAACAAATTTTCCATGAAAATCTTTAAAAACATGATGCATTAGTCTCATAAATGTGTTGGGTGCATTTGTTAAGCCAAACGGCATAACTAACCACTTATAAAGTCCATATTTAGTCTAAAAATTAGTTTTCCATTCATCTCCTAGATTCATATGAATCTGATGGTAACAACTTTTAAGATCAATATTACAAAAGATTTTGGATCCATATAGTTGATCTAGTATATTATCAAGACGAGGGATAGCATGGCGATACTTTACCATTATCTTGTTGATGGCATTACAATCAACACACATCCTCCATTCTAGCCTTTTTGGGTACCAATAGGACAGGCCCAGAACATGGGCTCAAGCTCTCTTGAACAAAACCCTTTTTAGGCAATTCTTCAACTTGGCTTTGTAATTCCTTGATCTCTTCAGGACTACTCCTATAGGGAGACCTATTAGGTAGATGAGCCACAGGAACAAAGTCTATTTGGTGCATAATAACTCTCAAAGGTGCCAACCCCTTTGGAGTATCATCAGGAAAAACATCTTCAAAATTCTACAAAAGAAAAGAAATACTATTTGGCAAAGAAGGAGTTAGTTCTTCAAAGTTAATCAACACTACTTTGTAAGTAAGTAGTACTACGGACAACCTCTCTTTTCTAACATTCAAACACTCTTTGGCTTTTAGATAAGGACTCTTTTTCTTCAATAGCCTCTTTCCTATCACCAAAACTTTTAATTTTTCCACTCAAACCCTCTTTTGCCTCTTTACTTACTTTGCGGCCCTCTCTCTCTCTTTTTCTCGGCTATCTCTCTTTTTTTCTATACCTTAGCCCTTTTCTTTTCCCTCAAGCTCACTTTTTATTTATCCCCTTTGCTTTCTGATTGTTTCCCTCAATCATGTCTGATCTTTAAACATTTGTGAAGGAGATAATGGTGCAAGAGTAAATTTCTTACCATTATGTAGAACTTTACCTATTGTTTCTCCTATGATGAGTAGTATCCCTATCATATTTCCAAGTTCGGTCAAGTAAAACATGACATGCTTGCATTGGAACTACATCACAAAGAATTTCATCTTCATACCTACCAACATTGACTGAAATCATGCATTGTTTGTTTACTTTTATCTCTCTACTATCATTCAACCATTGGAGCCTATATGGGGTAGAGCATTTCATGCATGCAATTCCTAGCTTATCTACCAAATATGAACTCACCACATTTGCACAACTTCCCCCATCAATAATCATAGAATAAGTCCTCCCCTTTATTCCACATCTAGTATGGAACAAATTCTCCCTCTGTCCTTCATCACTACTATACAAATTAGTAGTCATGATTCTCCTAACTACCCTAATTATACCATCATTGGGCAGTTCTAACATCTTTCTCACTTATACCTCCTACATCTTCTCTTCCCCCTTACTTTTTTCACTCTCATATTCTCCATGCTCTCTAAGTATGATGTTTCTTCTACTTGGACATTCAAGCATCATATGACCCCTCCCATGACATTTACGACATTGAATAGAACTAGAAGGTTTAGAAGATCTAGGATTAAAGGTTTTACCTCCCTCATCAACTTTACTTTTATCTCTGTCTTCTTGAGATTTACAAGGAGCTTTTCCCTCTTGGTTTGACCAAGGCATCTTAGAGATGGAGTTAGGCCAATTTGTCTATGAGTTAGGTTGCTGCTTTTCCTTAATTTGTTTTTCTACTTTAACAGACAAATTAACTAACTCATCTAAAGTTACATACTGTTGTATCTCTACTATATTAGCTATTTCATAATTTAAACCATCTTAAAATCTGGCCATTGTAACTTCTTCTTCCTCCATTCAATTAGCTTGTATCATAGCCATATCCATGCTTTTGATGTACTCATCCATTGATATGGAACCTTGCTTCAAGTGTTGAAGGCGAGATTGCAGCTCTCTTTGAAATATGATGGCATAAACCTCTTCCTTATCACCCTCTTCATCTCTGCCCAGGTGGCAATAGGTGGTAGCTCATCTTGCACTCTATTCCTAGCAAGATTTATCCACCAAGCAGCATAATCAGAAAACTCAACAATAGCAAGTTTAACTTTCTTACCCTCAGAGTAGTTATGAAAACCAAAGATAACTTCAACTTGTCTCTCCCAATCAAGGTACAAGTCTGGGTCCCTTGTCCCCTTGAAAGATGGAATCTTCATTTTTATACTACTTATATTATCATTTCTACTCTACCTCTTTGTTCCCTCCTATCTCTTCTTTCTATATTAAGTTCACCATCATAATCATCATTATCATATTCAAGATTTACAAAAGCAGCATGGGGTACATTTTTTCTTACTTGGAGTCTAACATTATTGGGTGGTACAACATTATTCTCCCTCCTAATTGCAACTATGGTCTCATTCTGCTCGGTGATCATATTTCTCATCTCTTGAAATTGAAGGTTCTATCTCTTGAATTGTTGGTAAATAGCTTGAAGTATGAAGTCATTCTTTCCTTTGATCTCAACTTCTAAATGAGTCATTTCTTCATCACCACCTGAATTAGACATCTTAAAGGAAAATATCAATCACACACTTAATATGGCTTTTACCCTCTTTTAAACTCACCCACACTTGCTTTTTTACCCCTCAAATAACCTTTGAACATGATTACTTTGTAGACTTATAATTAAACCTAAACAAGTATCTATTTTGGGGGCACAAAAGAAAGTAAAGAACGTCCTAGAACAAGTAGGATTTAGTTGAAACTGTAATGACCCGTTAGGTCATTTTGAAAATTAGTGCTCTTGGGGTTCTACAAGATTATCTCAAAGTACTTTAAATGAATATTTTGGACTATTAAATAGCTATGACTACTAAATTTATCGGTAAATTTAGATAATTAATTTACTTTATAAGCTAAACTAGACATTTATTTAAGAATCTGTGTGACTTATCTTATATTTATTAAGAATAAAATAAAATAAAAACAAGAAAAGAAAAGAAGGAGGTTAGGGTTGAATGAGATTAATGCTCGAGCGGTTCCAGAAGTGGCAAACTCGAAAGAAAGGAGAAATCATTGGCTTCAGGTGAGGTTTAAATTATTGTTGAAAGTATTAGAGGGTGATATATTATTATTACCATTAGTCATATATATATATATATGCATATGTAATAGAAATTCTGGAAGGTTAAGCATTAAGTGGGCATTGTTATTCGTGAAGCATTAGGA
>JAOTQR010104889.1:0-27719 GCA_025774065.1 Solanum ossicruentum | reverse complement strand
AATCAAGGTAAGGTTTGAAGACCCTATTCATTAGGTCCATGAAGATGGACGGTGCATTAGTCAACCCAAATGATATCAATAAACTCATAATGCCCATATCTAGTCCAGAAGGTCGTTGAGGGAATGCCATATTCCCACACTCTTACTTGATGATACCCCGACCGAAGATCATAGTTAGAAAATAAGCTAGCCCTTGAAATTGGTCAAATAAGTCATCAATCCTTGGAAGAGGATATCTGTTTTTTATGGTGACACTATAGAGTTATCGGTAGTCAATGCACATTCTAAGTAACATATCCTTGTTTTTCACAAACAACACTGGAGCACCCCTAGGTGATTAACTAGGTCTAATAAATCCCTTCTCCAAAAAATCGTTCAATTGTTCCTTTAACTCTTTCAACTCCGCCGGGGCAATACGGTAAGGGGGAATGGAGATATGTTGAGTATCTAGGAGGAGGTCTATACCAAAAATTTCCCTTTTGGGAGGAATACTGAGAACGTCATTTAGGAAGACATCAAGAAACTCAATTACAATCGGAATCGACTCTATGGAAGGGGCTTTAGACTCCACATCTTTAACTCTCATAAGATGATAAAGACACCCCTTAGAGGTAAACTTATGGGGTGTAATGCATGAAATGAATCTACCATTGACCACCACATCTTGACTTTCCCACTCAAGGATGGGTTCATTTGGGAATTGAAACATATCCCTATGGGTTCTACAATTAATAGAAGCATAGTAGGCATACAACCAATCCATCTTAAGAATGGCATCAAATCTACCATGTCTAATTTAACAGGATCACAAGGCATCAACTTATGCAAAATGCAAATAGGAAAACTTCTATAAACTTTCTTAGCAACAATAGAGGCACCAATAGGAGTAGATACTTCATATGACTCATGCAACAACTCGGGGTCAATATGGAACTTTTGGACAACAAAGTGGGTAATAAAGGAAAGAGTGGCACTAGGTTCAATCAAAGCTTATACATCAAAGTCAAAGATTTTCAACATACCGATAATAACATCGTGAACATTACCAACCCCTTCCCTCCCATAAATAGCATAAAACCAACTGTACCTTGGGGCACCACCTTGAGGATCACCTTTACCCAATGAAACTGTATTTGCACCCCGGCCTTTACCATCGTTTCTTGGACAATATATCTTCTTATGACCAAGCTCCCCACATTCATAACATGGATTAGAACCCTTAAAACATGGGCCCTTATGACCCCCTCCACATTTCGGATGAACTTCATTAGGAGTCACGCAACCAATACCTTGAGGCTTAGGATAATCATTGGCAAACCCCCTATTAGTAGCATGAGTAGACCCTTGGCCTTGATGAAATGTAGCACCCCTTTGGAATTTACCCTCAAATCGGGTCCTCTTGGCATCATGCCCCCTTCTCTTCTTTAACTTTTCTTTCTCCATTTGCTCGGCATATGTCATCAACTGAGACAAGTCCATGTCACTAATTAGAATGGCGGACCAGCATTCTTCACTCATTAGATCGGAGACCTCCATCATGAACTTATTCATCCTAGATCTAGGATCGGCCACAAAATGAGGGGCATACTTGGAAAGTCGATTAAACTTGAGGACATACTCCCTCACATTCATAGCACCTTGTTTCAAGTTCATAAACTCCACCAACTTAGCCTGGCTAAGCTCAAGAGGGAAAAATCAATTAAGAAAAGTCAATTTGAACTCCTCCCAAAGCACCACATTACCAATTCCCTTTTCACTCTTTCATTGATAATACTATGTCCTGGCTACCCCTTTGAGTTGCTACGCCACCAACTTCGCCTTTTCATTCGGCCCAACACCCATGATATTCAAGATCTTGTAGACCTTATTAATGAGCTCTTGTGGATCTTAATCCACCTTTAACCTATAGAACACTGGAGGATTCATTCGCATGAAGTCTCTTACCCTAGCACCCTGGGTAGCAGCATGAGGGGATTGGTCCTATTGATTGAATTGGTTGGCCACAACTTGGGCAAGCATAGTGAAAGCATCTCGGAGCTCACAATTGGTAGGTTGCTCCTCGGGAGTTTGGGCCCTTCTTTCTCTACTGTTCGACACGATTTATCATAGAAAAGAACAATAATTAAGGGAAAAACTTATAACAACTCTATAGCACAACTTAGAACATGAAGAAGGGTAACATTTCCCAAAACATCTCATAGCATCCTATTGATCATCATGGCGCGCTTCACAACCATGTATAGGAATCTAATCAACATGGTGTGTTGGAATTTGAGGATATATCAATCTAGTCCTCTGATACCAAGTTTGTCACGACCCAAGATTAGGTCCTAGATGTTACACGGTGAATTGGGAACTCAAAGAAACCCCAAACAAGCCTCTTAACTTGTCATTACACAACATTGGTCGTTGAAGCATATAAGAGACATAAAAGAGTAAGAATAGGGAAAGGAACTAAGGGGAAAGCTTGCATAACATCAAAAATAATAGAAAAAGATCCAAGATCATATCATAGATACATAACATGTCAAAAAAACACCTCTAATATATAGATAAAGCGGGGACCAAGAGAAAGCAATTGGGGTCACCCGCATATTCAAAACAGAACGTAAAGGAGAATGTCTCAATACAAAATAATAGCAACATAGACTAAGGTCCCTGAAGTGGAGGACTCGTCAACTAGCTTGAGTAGTACCGAACTAGCCACGTGGAGGAGGAGGAGGATCAACGTAGGCACGAGTTCCTACATGGTGATATCATGTAGGCAAGGGTATGCGTTAGTATGTTGGAATGTACTATGTATGTAGGATGCAATGCAAAAAGAGATAGGAACCTTAATCAAAATGCATAACAGTAGACAATAGGCATCATATAACAATACACGCATGTATGATCAATGTATAAGTAAAACATGCTTAAGTAACTCATGCTCATATAGCATATCGTATGTGTAGAAGAGACCGAGATAGATTTCCAAAGTACAAACCCATTGGTAGGTTAGTGATGATAGCATCCATCACCCAGTGTGTGAGGCACAAACCCCTCAGCAAGGATAGTGATGACAGTACCCATCACACTTGTGTGTGAGGTACAAACCCCTTATCAAGGTTAGTGATGATACCACCCACCACCCTAGTGTGTTAGGTACAAACCGCTCATCAAGGATAGTGATGATAGCACTCATCACCATAGTGTGTGAGGTAAAAACCCCTCATAAAGGTTACTGATGATCGCACCCATCACCCTGGTGTTTGAGATATTAACCCTTAACTAGGTTACCCAGATTGGGCATGATCTAATGCAACACTTTATATAGACTATATCATATATACAAGCTCCTTTCCTCTTCATATAGTCATTCATATCATATCTCATGTTTTGGACATTTAATTTCTCAAGAAACCACATCTGGATATTTTATCAAAGACTTAGAGGGTGTGTAGTGCTAGTGTAAAACCATACAATTCTAATGTGAAATCATATGAGAAAATCTATTGTAATACCGTCAATCAACACCTTGCAACACCCTCAATCAATATACATCAAAACCCCTCCTCAAATCATGCAATAGATCCAAGATTTATAGCTCAAAACATAGCAAAATAGTCACAATTTCACATAAATTTATCAAAAAATAGCAAAATAGTCACAATTTCACATAAATTTATCTTAGTGTGCAATGAATTTCATTATATGTAAGACCCATTTGTAAATCAACTTTAAATTTTCAATTTAAGTGAAAGGACACTTGGGTATCATAGGTAAAAGGAACCGATGAAAGAAACTCACGTACCTTAGCTTGGAGATTAGCTTGGTGAAGATGGGAGATGGAGACTTGAAGCTTGAAGAAAATCCTTAGTTCTGGATAAGGGTTTGATACTTGAATTTGGGAGTGAAAAATATGAGAAGTGTTTGAGTGAGTGTTGGGGAATATTTAGGATGACATATTAATGAAATATGGTTATGTATAGGTAAAAACACATTTGCGAAAATTTAGGCCCAAGACTTAGAAGTCTTAAACCGAGCTAAAAAAACAGGCACCATTTTACACAGAGAAGCGTCTCAAAAATGATGCGGATTCGACTCTGGAATTGACACTTTGAAAAATTATAATTACTAATCTTTCACTCGTAGATCAGGGTTAGACCCTTTTCCCCCTAATTTTGAACCCTTGAAAAGGAATATAAGGTAAGATTTTCGATATCACATATGAATTTTGAGATATATAGAATTTAAAATTTCATGCATTCCGAGGCATATTTTCGGACACTTTTTGGGGTCATTTCACTAACCAAATTTTTATAAACTTACCTGGAATCCATGAACACCATTGATGGCCTATAGTCTTTCTACGAACCAGAAGTTTGATTCGTGGATTAAAGTGCACAATTTTAACCTCACTGGAAATGGTTGTACGATCAGTTCTATGGGTCGTGGTTTAAACCTCGATCCATATACTAACCCGTAGAACCCAATTTTCTCACTTTTGGTAGTGGTTTGTTGTATTAACCCTTTTACTGCACATTCTCAGCAAAATAAACTGTTACCATATAATTTTCTAATCCATGTATCAAACAATACAACAAAAATATGAAAATACAAACTACCTATGAGTCCAAAAACAAAATTTAACACAAGTACATGAAAATTCTAACTAATATCTTGGGTTGCCTCCCAAGTAGCGTCTAATCTATTGTCGTGGCATGACTTAGACTACTTGGTTACTCAGGCATCACCAAGTGTCCAGACTTCCACTATCTTGACCTCATTTGCATCGCCAAAATATGGTTTTGATTCTTTAGCGATTGATCTTAAACCTCGTGTCATCCTTTTACTCTAACTCAATATCCCTATGGTTGAAAACATGTATGACCTTGTAGGGGCCCAACTATTTCGACTTAAGTTTGCTAGAAAATAACCTTAGATAAGAATTGAATAGTAAAACCAAGTCTCCTAGCGTGAATTGATAATGCTCAATGTGACAGTCATGATAAAACTTCATCCTCTGCTTGTATAACACTGAGCTCTCATATTCCCTCATCGAAACTCATCAAGTTTGTTGAGTTACATTAGCATTGAGCTAGCCATATCATTGCAATCCAGATTTAGCTTCTTGAGTAACCACATCGCCTTGTGCTCAAGATTAATTGGTAAGTGAAAATCTTTACCAAAAATAAGTTTATAAGGAGACATACCTATGGGAGTCTAGAATGTAGTCTGGTATTCCCATAATGCACCATCCAGCCTTCATGACCTATTTGGCTAATTTGCATTCACTATCTCGAATAGACTCCCTATTAGATAGCTTAACTTCCCCACTTGTCTATGGATGCTAAGGAGTTTCCATATTATGCTTCACTCCATACTTCTCTAGAAGAGTTGTGAACAACTTATTGCAAAAATAAAAACTCTATCGCTAATAATAGCCTGAGGAGTACCATAACATGAGAAGATGTTTCTGTAGAGGAATGTCGTGACACTTCTACCTTTATTGTTAGGAAGCACAACCACTTCCACCTATCTTGATACATAGTCCACAGCAACCAGAATTACTTGTTCCCATATGGGCTGACAAACAGCCCTATAGAATCTATACCCCAAATATCAAACAACTAAATCACCATAATAGGGTTTAGTGGGAGCTCATGCCTTCAGGAAGCACCACCTTCTCTCTAGCACTTCTCACAAGCTTTAGCATAATCATGGGCGTCTTGGTGGATGGTTGGGCAGTACTACCTACACTATAATATCTTATGTCTTGTCCGAATTCTACTATGATGCCCACCAGCTAATGATGAATGAAAGCCTCTAACTTTCTCATCATCTCCGCCTTAGGAACACAGTGATGAATAATCCCATCTGTATAGACACGAAACCAATATGGTTATCCTAGAAATGCTTCTTCATATTAGATATAAACTTATGTTGGTGGTGAAAAGTAAAATCTGGTAGCACAATATCACTACTAGGTAGTTTGCATAATTTGCGAAACATGGTGTCAAATTATGTAATGATGTCAATACTCTATCATCAGCAAATGAATCATCAATCTCCACCCTATCATTGAACTTTGCCATAGCCTCATCCTTGAGTTTGGAAAGGTGGCCAACAACCTGATTCTCTATCACCTTAAAATCAAATTCTTAGAGAAGAAGTACCCATTGTGTCACCTTGATTTTGCATCATTCTTCACAATTAAGTATTGCAATGTCAAATGGCCAGTATGCATAATTACTTTGGTTCCAAAAATATATGATTTGAACTTCTCAAATACAAAGACCACTGCAAGTAACTTCTGCACGCTAATGGAGTAATTTTTCTGTGCTGTAATGAGGGTTTTTTGAATAGTAAATGGAATGAAATAACTTACCTCCACATCGTCTCAAAATTACACAAGGTGCGACCTTACTTGCATCACATATAATCTTAAAGGGATGAGTCCAATCTGGAGCAACTATGATAGGTGTCGATATCGACCTCTACTTCAACCCTTCGAATGCCTTTAGACATGCATAATCAAACACAAATGTAGCATCCTTCTCAAGTAGCTTACATAGAGGATATGAAATCTTTGAGAAGTCCTTTATAAATCATCTGTAGAAACCTACATGTCCCAAGAAACTTCTGACACCTTTGACAGAGATGGGAAGAGGCTACTTCTCAATAATCTTGACCTTGGCTCTATCAACTTCTATACCTATAATGGAGATCTTACACCCCAACATGATACCTTTCTTTATGAAGTGACAATTTTCATAATTCAACACAAGGTGACACTCCTCACATCTCGTCCGCACGTCATGCAAATGCCTCAGGCAATCCTCAAATAAAACTTGAACCTCGATAGTGTCTTACACCATATATGAGAAGATAGACATCATATATCTCTAAAATATAGCAAGCTCATTACATAATTCGAATGGCATCCTGTTGAATGCAAAGGTGCCATAAGGATATATAAAGGTCATCTTCTCCTGGTCCTCGAGAGTAATGAAAATTTGATTGTAGCCTGAATTACTATCATGAAAACAGTACAAGACTTTACCCACCAAGTAATCTAGAATCAAGTCTATGAATGACATAAAAAAGTGATCCTTCTTTTCCGATGCATTGAGTTAGTGATGGTCCATGCAAAACCTCAAACCTATGAGGGGTCTCATGGGAATCAACTCATTGCTAGAATTTGAATCAAAGTGATACCTCACTTTTTTGGAATGCATTGGACCAGACTCAGCAATTTAATATCACCAATTAGATATATCACACCTGTGTCCAACCACTTAATTATCTCTTTGAAACAACAACCTACTTTGGTGGGTTGATACATCTTCGGTGCTCACTACTTGGCTGAACCTCTTCATCATTAACATTTGCAACAATAATAACAAGAAAAGTATTGTTAGTACCAAAAATGCATACTTCAAGTAGGTCAAAAGAGCCATGAACTCAGAAAATAGTGGCTCTTCAATGGATGGTCGAGTAGGTAGTGACTCGTGATTTTTCAAGTCCAACTCAAGCTTGAGTTAATTTCTATAAAACCCATTTGTTCCAAGTGCCTTAACCATCTCATCATGGTCTAAAATGGCATCACTCTCAAAATCGCAATACAACCTGAAGAGTTTTGATAGCCATCCTTTCCTCAGTTGGTGTCAGTGGTTGCACTTCATTAATGCTTTCAATAATAGACACAACTTTAAGATCATTAGGTCTCTTTATGGACAGCTAAACATTAAAGATGACCTCTTCATCGTTCAATCTAAACTTGAGTTAGCCTCACTTCATGTCCACTAGTGCCCCCCCAGTCGCTAGGAAGGGCCTTCATTAGATGATTAGGGTATCGAAGTTGACTTTACAAATAAGGATCACGAGTCCGCGAGGAATATGAAATTTTCCACTCTGACTAGAACACCACAAGTATGCCCAAAGGAGTTTTGACCATCCTTTCTGTAATCAACAACTGCATCATAGTCGACGGGGGGTTTCCCAAGCCCAACTTCTTAAATACTGCAAGAGGCATTAAGTTGATATTAGCTCCGAAGTCAGGTAACACCTTTGCAAAATTAAAAAATCCAATGGTGTAAGGTATGGTGAATGCTCCGAGATCCTCCTTCTTCTAGACTAATGACCTTGTTGCATTAGCTCTATAATGGTGAAGATCATAAGCAAGGTCTTGAATCACCATGCTCTTCTTAGTCACTAGATCCATTATGAACTTAGCGTACCCAACATTTTCTCCTTGCATCAATAAGGGGGAGATTAATAGACAGCTACTTTATTATAGAGATGAAATTTTGAAACTTCCCCTCCACGTTCTTCTTCTTGAGCCTCTGAGGGAAAGGTAGTGGAGTCCTTGCTATTGGCTTCAACTTCTTTGGAATGACAACCTCATCACCCAAAGCATCCTTGGCATTACTATTAATAGTCTTCGCATCCTTGTTCTCTACTATCTCCTCGCGATTCACATCTTCAACGATCGATATTAGTAGTTGATAAAAAGTTAGAAGTCTTCTCACAAGGGGGAGATGGAGTATTGTGTTATTAAGGTTGATTATGTGTATAGAATGTGGATGTACTAAGGGAAAAGATACTTGATGAAGCTCAGAGTTCCAAGTATTCTGTTCATACGAGATCCACCAATATGTATAGAGATTTGAGGGAAGTAT
Source organism: Solanum ossicruentum (assembly GCA_025774065.1). Classification (NCBI taxonomy): domain Eukaryota; kingdom Viridiplantae; phylum Streptophyta; class Magnoliopsida; order Solanales; family Solanaceae; genus Solanum; species Solanum ossicruentum. The sequence continues at coordinate 19,056 of JAOTQR010104889.1, read as the reverse complement.
ATTGGTAGAATGATATGAAGAAAGACATAGGAAGGTGTGTGATGAAATGTGAAATTCTCAACAAGTAAATGTGGAACATGAAAGACCCGATGATTTGAACCTAAATATTAAGATACCAACTTAGAAATCAGAGATAGCAAATATGGACTTCATTGTGGGTTTGCCAAATACTAGAATGCAATTCAACTCAATATGGATGATTGTGGACAGAATGACAAAACAACCTATATTTTTTCGGTAAAGACTTTTATAGTGCGGAGGGAATTAGTGAAGTTACATGGGTTACCATTGTCAATTAGATCAGATAGAGGTGCTCAATTTACATCTTATTTATGGAGGTCATTTCAAAAGTGCCTTGGTATGAAGGTGAAATTAAGTATTGTGTTTCATCCTTAAATGAATAGACAAGCCGAAAGGACAATAGAAACGTTAAAGGATATGTTGAGGACTTGTATGCTTGACTTCAAAGGAAGTTGGGATGATCACTACTTCTTATCGAATTTACTTAAAATTACAGCTTTAAATCAAGTTTAGGTATGGCCCCTTTTGAAGTATCGTATGGTAGACGGTGTAGATCACTGGTGGGGTGGTTTAAAGTTTGAGAAATATCCCTGATTCGATCAAATTTGGTGTTTGATGCTATGGAGAAGGTAAAAGTAATAAAGGAAATATTGAAGGCTGTCAAAGCTGTCAAATATCATATGCCAATGTTAGGAGAAGAGAGTTAGAGTTTAGTGAAGGTGATTTTATGTATTTAAAGGTTTCCCCAACGAAAGGAGTGATGCATTTTTAGCAAGAAAGGAAAATTGAGTCTAGATACATAAGACCTTATGAGATAGTAAAGAGAATTGGAAAGGTAGCTTATGAATTATATTTGCCTATGAAATTAGCTATGATTCATATGGTGTGTCATGTTTCCATGCCAAGAAAATGTTTGGATGACCCAAATTCGTTATTTCTTTGAAAGATATGCCTATTGAAGAAGACCTAACTTATGAAGAAGTACTGGTTGAGATTTTGGACAGACAAGTGAAGAAATTGAGGAAAATAAATAGGTTGCATCTGTCAAGGTGTTATGGAGAAATCAATAAGTTGAAAGAGTTACTTGGGAGGCTGAGATGGAGATGCTGAAATGATACCCTTTCCTATTTTCTTCTATTCAAGCCTAAGCTACTTAATACAATCCATTCATTCAAAAACAATACTCAACAATATGTATCTCTAGTTAAGTTGTATACATACATGATCAGAAACGATATTGGCATAGTACTTGATGCATAAGTTTGATGATTTTATGAAAATGATTATGAAGTTGCATGTTTGCATTTATGTTATAATGATGACTTTATTTTTGCTCTATTCAAGAATAACTCTATCTCATTCGAGTTTGAATGATCTTAAGAGGGAGATATTGTAACACCCTGATGTTTCTAGGCTTGAAAAATTGAAGGGCAAACATTGTGTTGATGGTCAGGATTTATGAACTAGTTTACAACCCGTATATGTATCCACGAGTCATAGGTGATATTGTGAAAGGTACCTAGTAAAATTTAAAAATTGAAAAAAAAATTGAAAGTTGACTACAAGTTATCATGTAAGCCCGTATTTTGGCCCACGACCTGTAAGTATGTGTCATAGGTAGAGGTCTTGAGGAACCAAAATTTGTCTAAGTCTATGGTCTTCCTACAAGGGGTTCTTTGACCCATAAATTTATCTATGAACCGTGCTGCATGTTTGTGGGTCAGAAACTGCAATACAATAATCTAATTTTTGTGACACCATGACCTACGAGACACTATATGACCCAAAAGTTATTTCATGACCCGTGGAAGGGGTTTTGTAGATGTCTCTGGTAGTTTTTCTTAATGAATGGTATTTTTGAATTTTCCGATCCATCTAATTCTTAAACTATGTTTGTTTTGAATACGCTAACTAACCTAACCTCTATAAAGTTTTATTCCTAATTCATTCAAAGATTTCAATTTTCAATTTTTCTTAAGGGTTCTCAATAATTCTCTCACTAAGTCAAGGGTTCCAGTGAAGCTAAAGCTTGAAGATTGACCAAAGTTTTTTTTAGATTTTCTTCTCCATTTCTAACGATCCTACTCTAGGTATGTATGGCTTCATCTATGGATTAATTTCATCCATGGAGCCCATTCCAAAACCTTCTTTTTATGACAAATTTCATGATGATTTTATATGGGCTTTTAAGCTATGACTACTAATGCATGGATTATGATTTATATATGATGACTATGATTAATTATGCATGTATTATGATGAATTTCATGAGGTATATGATTTCCAAGGTAAAGTATGTAATTTCAAACTATGCATGATTAGGACCTAATAATTTAATGTGGGTTTCTTTGCTAATGATTTAATTTGATTCAATTGCATGTTTGTTCAATGGATCCTACTCACTTGCATGGTTTTGACTCAAATATCTATGGATTCAAAATTATACCTAGTCTCCTATTATAAAGCCATGAATTTCTATGCTTATTATCTTTAGTATGAAAAGCATATTCTATATAATGGCGGTGATGATATTAGGAAAAGGATGATGATATGAAAGCTATAATGATTATATGATTAAGCGGGTGATGAGACCCCAAATATTAAGACATGGTGTTAAGGTGGAAATGTCTGTTAACACTATGATGAAAGCAAAGTGGATGGACTATTCTTGTGACTTGATGTTTCATGAAAGACTATGATGATTATTTTGAAAAGCTATGAAAGATTGATTTTAATGAAGTATGAACTAAATATATGTGTGATTTATGTATTTCGTAGGATATGACTTAGCACCAAATGAGATTGGGGGTGGGCACTCAATCTAAAGGGTCCTTAACGTAAAGCTTACCTCTCTCATAACTACATGACACGGTAGGAATGATTATGTGTCTATATAGTATTATGTTACCGGATCCACAATAAGTAAAGCATATGCTGAAATAGGAAGGTTTGCATAAGGTTTCATGTTTAATCACTTATCGAAATGGAAAGAATCCCGTAACGTAAGGTGTAGTCTACCCTAGCAAAGTAGGCTACTCTTTCACTCGAGGCAATATCAGGATTCGAGGTTATAGTCCGCATGGTCCTATATGTTGGTTATAGTCCTATTCTCTCATATATATAGTAAGGTTAAGAAAAGATTTATGATGCTTCTTCCTATGATTTTAAATTGCATGCTCATACATATTGTGTCCTTATCTTATTGATTATGATTATACATATTGATATTATTGTGATGTTCTTTTGTTCATGTAATACCTATATACTTAGAAAACTCTATGTGTTAATGCATACTTCATAGCCTACATGATCTAACCTTGTAAGGACGAAAAACGAGGAGAATATGCCATAGTGGGGCTAGCATTTGGATTCCTAGTTTGAAGACCAGATTGGTGAGTTCTCATGCTTTGAAAACAAGAACTTATGATGCTTCTTCTTTTATGTTAAAGACTTTAGTATTTTCTTTATTATGATATATGTCTAGAGGTTGAGCTAGTAAGCTATGAGCTAGTCCTCACCAAGATCTATGGTGTAGTGGCATGAATTGGACCTATATTGATTTGATGTATTTTCCTTATGGAACTATGGCACTCTTGCTTATATATGTTTTCACTTGATAATTCTCTTATTTATGATTATTTTACCTTATGAAGGCTTATGACATGAATATAAAGCTTGGATGGGATGCCTTCAAGTGTGACATTCTCCATGTCACAAGTAAGACCTAAGATCAGGTCGTGACAAAAGCGGTATCAGACCCCAAAGTTTGAAAGATCCTATGAAATCCAACATGCGGCGAGTAGAGTCTTGTTCATTGGTGTGAAGCATGCCATATCCATGAATAGGAGGCTATGAGACATTTTAGGAAAAATTTCACTTCTTCTGAACTCCATGTTGTGATTTGAATGTTTATCTCTTGGTGTTTTCAGAAATAACTCTATGACGTGCTCCATTGTCAAGGTGGAACGATGCTAATGCAAACCAAGCTCCTCAAGTAGACCAAGTATCCATTGACAATTTCAGAGCCACGATCACTCTGTTGGCTCAAGTTATTGCTTCTTTAAAGACTCCTACTCCATCCTCGAGGATAAGTGATTTGGCTAGAATGAATCCCCTAGATTTCATGGGTCGAAGGTGGATGAGGATCTGCAAGATTTTATTGACAAGGTGCATAAGGTAGTGGAGATCATGGGGATGTCTTCCGAATAGAATGTCAAATTGGTGGCTTATCAACTTAAGGGAGTGATCAAGTTTTGTTCACTAAATAGAAGCCTGATAGAGTATAAGAAGGTGTCATTGATTGGAAGATGTTTAGGGCCACTTTCCTTGATCGTTTCCTCCCTGTTAAGCTAAGTTAAGCTAAGGCGATGGAATTCATGAATTGGAAACAAGGTGAGATGAGTGTGAGGTAGTGTGCCCTTAACTTTACCAAGTTGTCCAATTTTGTTCGTTCTTTTGGCAGCCAACTTTAGGGCCCGTATGAACAAGTTCACTTTGGGGGTGTCCGATTTGGTGAAAATAGAATGCAAGGCCTCTATTCTCAACAAAGTAATGGATATCTCTAGACTCATGACATATGTCTACCAATTGGAGAGTGAGAAGCTGCAAAAGATAAGGTCAATGGAGTCCAAAAAGGCTCGTTATGATGGTGGGTTCTCTTATGGTAAATCCGCTAGTGGCCAATTCCAACAAGGCCAAGGGTCTTCAAAAGATGCTCCTCAAAGGTTTGACAAAGAGAAAGGGGCCAATCTAAGGCTAAAGGTGATGTTAGTAAAGGTGGTGTTATTCCTCCAAAGTTCCCTAGGTAAGGGAAGAATCATGTGGGAGAATGTTTGAGAGGAACCAATGTTTTTTTTGGTTGTGGAATGATGGGACACAAGATTGCCGAGTGCCTTAATATTCCAAAAAAAAAGTAAGAAAAGGTGTCCACAAGGTCAAGTAGCTTAATGAAAGAAACCACAATAACGTGCCCAAGCTCAAAGTGGTGGTCTACGTGGTAATCGATTTTATGCTCTACATGCAAGGCAAGAAGTTGATGAGGCTCTTGATTTGGTTATCAATAGGTTGAAAGTCTTTGATCATGATGTATATGCTTTGCTTGACCCCGGTGCCAAAATGTCTTATGTTATTTCTTATGTTTCCATAAAGTTTGATATGTCTCTCTAAGTCTTGTTAGAGCTTTATTCAGTTTATACTCATACAGGTGAGTCAATCCTAGACAAGAACGTCTATAAATTTTGTCCCATGTCAGTCTCATATAAAGTCTTTCAATATGATCTAGTTGAGCTTGATATGGCCAATTTTGATGTCATTCTTGGTATGGATTGCTTTCACGCATCATATGCTTCCATTGATTGTAGGACCTATAGGGTCATATTCCAATCTCCTAATGAGCCTGATGTCACCAATTTACACCTTTGTTTTGAGGATAAAGAGGTCGTTATCAAGAAATAGAACCTAATCAAGATTAGGGTTGAACCCAAGGGAATACGTAGACTAGAGTGAATTCAAGTAATGCAATCTGAGTAGTTAACCAACTTACTTCCCCAAAGGGGGGGGGGGTTGCAATAACCAATAGAAAAGTAAACGTATCTAACACAACATTTAAATCAATATGGAGAGAAACTAGCATATTGTGTTCCCCATGATTCCCTAACTTAGTATCACCGAATAAACTAATTCTTTTCTTGTGTGTAGCATGCAGAACGATAAGTTAAGTTCACCAAACCCTTTGGTCTAGGCTAGAAGAGAATTTCATCACGTGACTTAGGCCATCTCTATAGTTTGCATTACTAACCCATACCTATAAGTCCCAGTACAACCTTCCCTAAGCCCAGTTTGGTTCATTAGATGAGAACACATCAATTGAATCCTATTAATTAACCTCTTTTTCTATTTAGTAGTACCTTGGTCTAATCAGTAAGACTAGGTGGGTTCTAATGTTGGCCACCATCAGTTATGAATTATCCAGTTTTACTTTGTTAGTTCGTCATGGTTCCCATAACACTAGTTATGGATTTAACTACTCATGATTTTGTATAAATGCAAGACTTATGAATTGGAATAGCATAATAGAGCACTTATACAATTTAATTAAGGACAAGCAAATCCAACTTCAAAGAGATTCACAAGATTTAAGATCAAATCAACATACAAGTGTTTCTCAAAACTCTATCAATGTCATCTATACTCAATCACACTAATTTTTCTCTCTAATTGTCGAGTCCTCTATGGACTATGTGAAAACTACAAGGAAAATAACCTTAAAATCTATTTATAATATTTAAAATATAAGTTCTAAACAAAATGGGATAGTTGGGTTACGAACAAGTTTACGAACCATATTGCATTCCATGGCACGTAATTAGGGTCTCGTACAGTGCTGCTAGAAAATTGGACTTCAAGTCCACGATACCCCTCTACGACCCATAAATTGGTTTATGACCGATAGAAGGGGTTTCGTTTGATGACTCTTCAGAAAGTCCCTCATCTTTGATCCTCAGGATACGAACCACATTCTATGACTCGTAAATCACTCCACGACCCATCTGCATGTTCGTAGAATCAACTTCAGAAAATCAGCCCCTCATTGGAATTGTCTACAAAACCTACTTCACGGCCCGTGGAGTGAACTACAGCTCGTAATGGGACTCGTACTGCATCAAAATCACGAACTTCTGTACTTTCTTCCCAAAATCAAGGCCAATCCTAAAATCCTGCAAATATAACACAAAAATACATAAAAAAAAGACCAGAATCACAATGAGAACACACAAAATTCCATGTTTTAAGCATCAAAAGTGTTGTATTTTAATAGAACATTAGTACCCTCATCTCAATATTATTGCTTGTCCTTAAGCGATGGACTCAATCTATATAACTAATACTGTAACAGAAAAACATCAACCCAATGGAATACATCACATCAATCTTCAAGTTAGATACCGTACCATTCTTTTAAAATAGATAACCATCTAGCAAACCAATACAAACTAGTGCATCTGACAACACAACCATGAAATGTGAGATACTATCAATAATCCATAATCAATGAATAAGCCTAATGTTAACAATACAGTGCAAGTACCCTTACAGAAAGAAGTCCCATATCTAACTCTCAATGATGTTTCATGTATAACCTTGGGACAATGCAAAATCACACACTCACAAAATATATTAATGCATCATACCCAATACCATAGGTTTTCTCCTATACTCGTGATTAAGACCTTGAATTACTAGGACTCAAATGACTTTAGGACTTCTAGGCTTGTAATATAGGCTCAGGGGGCTTGGGTATGGTATTTTGGGAACATAATGTCTAAAGGCCATTTTTGACATTGCGTTATCCTATACTTTTGCCCTATCAACTCTATTATTTCCCATCTTATTCTCCCTTTCTCCTATTTCAAGCTATTCTAGGTGCTTTCTTTTTATTTTACAGCTTTTTTCCTTGGTTCTACACTTCATTTTTTTCCTTTTTAGCTCACAACTAATGCATCACTTACTATTCTTGCACCCATTACAAGATTTCTCTCTTTTTCTCTGTACCACTCACTTCCCCCTTATTTTTGTGTTTTGCCCTTACACCAGCCACCCTCAACTTAGGCTTTTGGCCTGAGTTGAGGTGCACATTATCTATCCTCAGAACCAAGGTTACTTTTTGTAGCCACCCTCAACATAGGCTTTTTGCTTCAGTTAAAGTGCACAATGTTCAAGTAAGGACCAGGGCCAATTTCAGGAATTTTTCAACTCATTGTCTAGGTTAATTTAGTGTTTACAAAGAATGGGTAGATGTCAAGCTCAAACATTACGATCAAGGGATATTCTACAAATTTGGTTCCTTATTTAGGCTAAATGGACTTTTAAGAACAATGACCTAAGATCCTTTGCTACTCGGATAAATCTACAGTCTAACATAGAGAAACAGGGCAAGTTCAAAATTAGCACACAACACGTCAATTTAACAATTTTAGCTCACCAGCTCATGGCACTGACTACATTATGAACAAACGACTCTCATATCATCCTTTTTATCTCAATTTATCCTCATTTATAAGACATTACTTTTTATCTCAATTTATCCTCACTTATAAGAACAAACATTGTCAGCACACCTAAACATGCATGGTTGCTATCTAAACTAACTAATCAAAATTTTGGTGGGTATCACTTTTTCAAACAAAACAAAAACCATGCTATATGTCATAGGTATTTGTAGTATATGCTACAAATGCTACCTGAATATCCTAAATATGTCGGTTCAATAGAAATTAAATATCCATGTGGAAAAAGAACTCTGGCAATAAAACCTCAGGATAAAAAATTGGGGTAGTTATGAACCCAAGCTACTCAAACTTCACTAAGGCCCATAACTACCCACACCCCATCGAAAAAGAAGTGTTTTGTCCCAAGTTCACACAATCAAGGAAAATTAAAGTAGAGGAGGTAAAGAATTATATCTGGGCACCTAAGTACCAGTCCGTGGCTGAGTCCAATCACCCTCGACCTACGTGATGGCCTCCTTAGTACTAGCACTCTATCCGGAGAGGCCAGCACCCCTCAACCCCTTAAGCTCTTGAGGCTGGCATTTCTCCTCGTCCTATCTGAATTCTCTCAAAACTAGTTCAAGCTCCACAAAATGACAAAGAAACTTTTCCCTTCTAAAGGAAATAGAGCTGTTAATAAGTAGGAATTAATTCATTCTGATTTGTGTGGTCCAATGAATAAACAAGAAAGAGGTGATTTTGGGTATTTCATAAGTTTTATTGATGACTATTCAAAATATGGATACGTTTATCTGTTGTACCATAAATTTGACAACTTTGAAAAATTCAAAGAATATAAGATTAAAATGAAAAAACGACATGGTAAACATATCCAAACATAACAATCTAATCATGGTGGTGAATATCTTTTTGCTGAATTCATTCAGTACTTGTCAGAACAAGGAATTACTTCTCAATATTCTGCCTCAGAAACACCTCTACAAAATGGTGTGGAAAAACATAGAAATAGAACCCTTTTAGAAATAGTTAGATCAATATCAAGATATTCTGATTTATCTTTTAGCTTTTGGGGTTATGCCTTAGAAACTATAAATTATATTCTAAATTTGGCTCCTTCCAGATCTATTTCATTAACCCCATTTGAATTGTGGAATCGGTACAAACCTAGTCTATGACATATTCTAGTTTGGGGTTGTCCTACACATGTGCTACAAGGTAGAATGGATAAGTTGGAATCTAGAATAGAAGTATGCATTTTCATTGGATATACAAAAGGCACTAAAGGAGGTTTATTTTACTGTCCTAAGAAACAAAAGGTGATTGTTTTTACAAATGACAATTTTCTAGAATAGGACTATTTAATGAACCATGTTCTTAGAAGCAAACTTGTGTTACAGGAACTGTCCAAAAGAATACCTAGCCATGAATCAACAGAATAGGTTCCACAATTGGTTGTTGACATTTCATTACGACCATGTAGAAGGAGACATTTTAATAGGAACGAAATTACGGTTGAGGCAGCGCAAGAACTTGCTATAGAGCCAACTCTTGACATTTCAATACCACAAAGTAGTGGGATCAAGGTCAAATAGTTGGCGATTATGGAGGACCCTATTCAGGTGCATACTCAGGGTGTTTCGAACTTAGTTTAAGAAGTAGCAGGTCCTGTAGTGGCTAGTCATCATAGTGGGAGAGTTTTAGAAAGCCTGAAAGACTTACGCTCTTGGAGAATCATATGATAGAATTCCTGAAGAGCCTATTATAGAAGCATTAAATTATACCGACGCACTACATGATATAGATGCTAAAATGTGGATTGTTGCTATGGAATTTGAAATAGAGTTTATGTACTCTAATCATGTTTGGAATATTGTAGAATCTCCTGTGGGTGCTAAACCTATTTCATATAAATGGATCTTCAAGAAAAAGAGAGGTGTCAATGGAAAGGTGAAAAATTTTAAGGCTAGCTTGTTTCAAAAGAGTTCACTCAGAAAGAAGGAATTGATTATGAGGAAACTTTTTCACCGATAGCCATGCTTAAATCCATCAGAATTCTCTTATCGATAGTTGCTCATTATAATTATGAGATCTAGCAAATAGATGTCAAGACGGCTTTTGTAAATGGAAGTCTTGATGAGTGCATCTTTATAGCACAACCAAAGGGTTTCATAGAAACTGGCAATGAACACATGGTTTGTAAGCTGAAAAGATTATGGATTGAAACAAACATCTAGGGCATGGAATATTTGTTTTGACAAATTGATTAAGGCTTTTGGTTTTTATCAACTTGAAAATGAATCATGCATTTATAAAAAGTGGGATTGAGATGGAATAGCATTTTTGATTATGTATATAGATGACATTTTGCTCATTGGAAAAACTGTGAGCATGCTAAATTTGGTGAAAGAATGGTTGTCGTCTCATTTTGATATGAAAGACTTAGGAGAAGCGTCTCATATCCTTGGGATCAAGCTTATGCAAGATCATAAATAAAGGATATTAGGCTTGTCTCAAGAACTTTATATATATACTATTATTACAAGGTTAAACATGAAAAATTCCAAATAGGGATTTCTTCCTTTAAGACATGGAATTACTTTATCAAAGGATTAGTCACCCAAAACAACTGATGATATAGAGAGAATAAAGGTAGTCCCTTATACTTCTGCTGTGGGGAGTCTCATGTATGTTATGTTATGGACTAGATCGAATATTTTCTTTGTTGTAGGCATGGTTAGCTGATTTTAGTCTAATCTGGACCAGAACATTGGACAACAGCTTAGCATATAATCAACTATCTAAAAAGGACTCGGGATTACATGCTTGTTTTTCATCCTGGAAATTTTGTACCCATTGGATATACATATTCAGATTTCCAATGTATAGAGATTCATGAAAATCAACCTCAAGATATGTATTGTCACGACCCAAGCCTAGGGCCTAGACGTGACTGGCGAATGAGAAACCCGAAAGAACTCCAAACAAGCCTTATAGCATATCATTACATATCCTTAGTTGCGGAAGCAATTACAATGACAATATAAGATAAACATAAACAATGGGGAAATGGGACTTAGGGTAAACTTCCATATCATAAACATCAAGAAACAAGAGAGCCAAGGCTTATAGCATAGATACAAAACATGCCCAACAACACCTTTACTACATAGATAAGAGTGGGGGCAAAGACAAGCAATCGGGCTCACCCTCATAGTAATGACAATAAGTAATCCAAAATATACAAGATGTAGTCTAAGCATAAGCATGATAGAAGACAGATATTATCTCCGAACATGAGGACTCACCAAAAGCTGACTTGAACAACCCGTCTAGCCATATAGGGGAGGAAGATGATCAAATGGAGATCCGGTTCCTACATGGTAACATCATGTAGGGATAGAGTAGTGTTAGTACATTTGAATGTACTAAATATGTGGGATGCAATGCAACAAGAGATAGGCATCATAATCAAAACGCATAATTATAAGCAATAGATAGCATAATACCAATATGGCATGTATGACCAATGCTTAAGTAAATAATGCTTTATAAATCATTAATCTTACATAGAACAAAATATACAAGTGTGGGATAATACCTCAACAGACATAACATAAGACCAAGTGAGCTCTAACTTGTAATGCTGATGTTAACCTTAGACCAGAAGAAATGGGGAAGTTACTTGCCCAGGTGAACCTTCTAATGACTAAGTCGATCCACTAAACCTTCGATGAACCAGGTACTCGCCTCTAGTTCTTGGACTCGGGAACTCACCTCAAGCCCGGACTCGGGTACTCGCCTCTTAGAGATTTGGCGACTTACATCTAATCCCTTTACCTATGATGCCATGTAGTTCTAGGACTTGGGGGCTCGCTACTACTCCACTCGATCCTAAGTCTTATCCCACGGAATATATAAGATAATCATACTTTAATAACTTGCAATAAATAAAGAGACATGGCATAAGTAGCTCTTAATATCATTGACCTCAAATTGTGAGTCTTTCAACTATAAGAATGGGTCATCATCAACATCATCCTTTCATTAACATCAACATTAAAGGCTCACAAGGGGTATAATCTTAAACAAAAAAAGAGGCACTAATCCGGCCCTATAATATCATCATCATTTCATGATTTAAACACATCTTTAGAAAGCTCATAATCATCATAGAGTCACTTGAATCATAACTCAACCAAAAGATCATCAAAACTTAAAGAATCCTTAAAAAGGAATTTTATCAAACACTTTCGTGGGTGTCCAATGCTAGTGTAAACTATGCAATTCAAGAGTGAAATCATGCTAGAAAATTCAATGTATAACATTCAATAGATACTTGGTGACACCCTTAAGCCTTATACATCAAAAAAGTTCATCAAATTTTACAATAGATCTTTGATGCATAGCTCAAAACATACTAAAACAGTCATAATTTCATAAACCCAACATATTGTGTAGTGATTTTCATAATAAATATAACTTATGAGTAAATCAACTTTAAATCATGCAAATTAGGTGAAAGGAAGCTTGGGAATCATGGGTGAAAGGAACCCATGAAAGAAAACCACATACCTTAGCTTTGGAGAATAGCTTGGTGAAGATTGGAGATGGAGACTTGAAACTAGAAGGAGAATCTTAAGATCCAGATGAGGGTTTTGGCACGCGAATTTTGAGAGAAATATAAGACTAAGTGTTTGAGCAGTAATTGGGGAATGTGTTGTATGATATAAAGGAAAAATATGGCAAGTATACGTATTTTCTCATGTGGGAATACTTAGGCCCAAGACTTAAAAGTCTTGGACCGAGTTAAAAAAAATGGATAGGAATAACACTGAGGCGCGTTGTGCCCCAAATGCGCCTGAACACTATTTCCGAGCTCACTTTGAAATCTCAAAGTTCGCTACAATTGCTCTAAAATCCAGCTTAGACCCTTTTCCCCCTAAAATCCGAGGCACATTTTCGGACACTTTCGGGGTCGTTTCAATCTCCCTCTTGGGAATATTCGTCCACGAATGTCAATGAAACATAAAAAAGAGGAGTAACCATAGAGATATCAGCCCCAACAAGAATGCAATAAAACACTTAAAACACTATTTTCAAAATCTCAACAAATGAGTAAAATCACCATGAACCTTTTCAATATAAACATGAATACATTCAAGTGACCTAGGGGCTGGTACATAAGACTTAGAGTTATGAAAAGGACTTGAGATGTTATCATAAGCTTGAATAGAATGAAAGAGATGTGGTTATTGCATTTCCATACCCGCTCCTCGTGAGACACTTTCGACTTGACGAACCTCCCAAAAAGCCTTAACGAACACCACATCCTTTTCAATCAACTTCTCCACCCTTCCATCCAATATCTCCATTGGATACTTCTCTTAGGCCAACTTATCCTCCACAACATCTGCAACCTCATGAGTCCTATAGCACTAAAGTCATCACCACATCCCTTCAACCTAGAAGCATGAAAAAATGGACAAACCTTTACCATATCTCTAGGTGATTCCAATCCTTAAGCAACCTTACCAACCTCCCTCTACATTCTACAAGGACTGACAATCCTAAACTCAATTGTCAAACTTAAACCCACCTAATCTACTTAGTACCATAAACAACCATCTCCTCCTTGGGAGACAACCTCCACTCTACCATCTCCTCACCTAAAACTTCCAACCCTAATAAGACGGAATCAAGGCCTTGCTTAATCTAAACCTTTCCAACCCTAGGAGATTTGGAACCATCAATAATACTGCATCACCATGCATCAACTTCCTCCAACCTAATACCCCAACCTTGCCAAATGATGGACCCCCTTAAGTCACCTCTTTACCACCATCATCATCACATGCTAGGCTACCTAAAGCACCTACCACAACATTAACCTTACCAGGGGAAAATAATGCACACTCATATCATAATACTTAAAGAATGCTAACCACCTTCTCGTTATCCTTCATTCACACCTATCATATTTAGCAAACAACCTCTTATCCCTAAGACTTGCAACACTACCCTCAAATGATTCACAAACTCTAAATAAATCAATGCTCCACCACTAAAGAACTCCACAAACATGCCAAGGTAGGGTTTTAAGACCCTATTCACGAAACCTATAAACATAGCCGGTGCATAAGCCAACCAAACAACTCCAATAATACTCAAATGCTCACCCCTATTACGGAAAGACAATTAGGAAAATCACCTACCTCATCCTCACTTTAAGACAAAACTCGAACCAAAGATTAAACTTAGAGAAGTGACTAACCCGTTGTAGTTTACCAAATAAATCGACCCTCCTTAATCATCATATCACAACATTACAGGTTCTACCCTCATTCGATAGACACTATGCAAGTAGCCAAACCACCTCAAGACCTCAAATCCGCAAACTAAGTTCAACCAAAGTTATAAGAGAAGATCCTCTGCAATAAGAACATGTGGCAATCCTTAGAGCACAATTGGACCTACCTCCTTTGCTAGCACTTGACAACCTCCCACTCAAGAACGGGTTCATAGGAAGTCAGATTCTAACTCTACAGATTCTACTATCTATGGGGACATAATATGCATGCAACTAATCCACCCCAAGCATGACATCAATGCTATCACATCAACTCCATCAAGTCACAAGGCAAGAACTAAGGCAAGATGAACACAGAACAACACATGTGAATATTCTTAGCACAATATACTCATCAAAGAAGTAGATACCAAAGGTTCATATAACAACTCAGGGCACACAAAGAAGCCTATTAGCAACCAAAATGGGATAATGCAAGATATGCAGGAACCCTAATCCATCAAAATCAAAACATTCAACTTACCCGCGAAGTACCAAGCCAAGTCTAGTGCCCCTAAAGGTCTATGGTTGAGAACATCGACGACCATACTTATGATCTTTATGGATCCATGGACAATGCCTCTTATTATGATCCATTCAACCACATCCAAAACATGCACCCGAGTCGGCTAAGTAATCTCTCGT
Source organism: Solanum ossicruentum (assembly GCA_025774065.1). Classification (NCBI taxonomy): domain Eukaryota; kingdom Viridiplantae; phylum Streptophyta; class Magnoliopsida; order Solanales; family Solanaceae; genus Solanum; species Solanum ossicruentum. The sequence goes on along the minus strand of JAOTQR010104889.1, from coordinate 4,035 downwards.
GTGATACCTTCCACACTTGTTGCATGTAGGAGGAGCTTGTCCACCAACACCTTCACCATGATACTTGGGGATGACCACCCCTTCCTTGGCAACCCTCTTGCTTGGAACATTGTCAAACTCTTGATCTTGGAAGCTACCATCAAGTTAAGCCCTCTTAGATCCCTTACTTCTTCTCTTTCTAAGCTTCTCCCCCTCAAGTTGTTCTGCATATGCCATAAGGCGGGACAAATCTATATCACTAATAAACATAGTAGATCGACACTCCTCATTCACCAAGTCGAACACGCCCATCATGAACTTGTTCATTCTAGCCCTTGGGTCGGCAACCAAGTGAGAAACATATTTTGAGAGTCGGTTGAACTACTCCCATAGAACCACATTGTCAATCCCCTTCTCTTCCTTCTATTGTATGAACCATATTTTTGCCACCCCCTTGAGTTAGCAAGCTGCCAACTCTGCCTTATCTTCTTACCTCACCCCAATAATAGATAGCACCTTGTATAGTTCATCACTTAACTCTTAAGGGCCCTCATCCACCTTTGACCTATAGAATATCGGTGGATTCATCCATATGAAGTCTCACACCCGAGATGCCAGGGTAGAAGCATGAGGGTCTTGGGCCTCTTGATTGGCTTTATTAGCCACAACTTGAGCAAGCATAGTGAGAGCATCCCAAAACCCTCCATTGGTCGTTGCCCCTTTGGTGTGTAAGGTAATCTTCCCCTTGCATTAGGCATGATCTAGCATATTAAAAAAATTGTTAGGGGGATAACCTTACTTTAACTCTATGGAATGGCTTGGAACATGAAAAAGGAAAACATTTCTAAAAATGCCTCACATCTTCTTGCTCATAGTTATGGTGCACAACATAACCACGAACAAGACTGTAATTAATGCAGTGCATTAGACTCCTAGGATCTAATAACCTAGTGCTATGATACCATATTTGCCACGGCCCAAGCCTAAGACCAAGACGTGACCAGCTAATGGGGAACCCGAAGGAGCCCCAAACAAACCTCATAGCATATCATTACACATTCTTAGTTACGGAAGCAACTAGAATGACAATAAGGGATAAACATAAACAAGGGGAAATGCGATATAGGGTAAACTTCCATGTCATAAACATCAAGAACCAAGAGAGTCAAGTCTTATATCATAGATACAAAACATGTCCAACAACACCCATACTATATAGATAAGAGCGGGGGCCAAGACAAGCAATCGGGATCACCCTCATAGTAATGACAACAAGTATTCTAGAATACATAAGATATAGTATAAGCATAAGCATGATAGAAGATAGATATTGTCCCCGTACATGAGGACTCACCAAAAAATAACTTGAACAACTTGTCTAGCAACGTAGGGGAGGAAGATGATCAAATAGAGCTTCGGTTCATACATGGTAACATCATTTAGGCATAGAATATGTGTTAGTACATTTAAATGTACTTAGTATGTGGGATGCAATGCAAGAAGAGATAGGCATCATAATCAAAATGCATAATTATAAGCAATAGATAGCATAATAACAATATAGCATGTATGACCAATGCTTAAGTAAATCATGCTTTACAAATCATTAATCTTACATATAACATAATATACAAGTGTGGCAAGAAAGCTCAACTGATATAACATAAGATTAAGCGAGCTACAACTTGGAATCACGATGTTAACCCTACACCGGAAGAAACGGGGAAGTTACATGCCAAAGTGAACCTCCTAATGACTAAGTGGATCCACTAAGCCTTGGGTGAATTGGGTACTCAGCTCTAGTTCTTGGTCTCGGGTACTTGTCTCAAGCCGGAAATCGGGTACTCGCCTCTAAGAGATTTAGGGACTCACCTCTACTCTCTTCACCTATGGTGGCATATAGTTATAGGACTTGGGGACTGGCCTCTATTCCACTCAGTGATAAGTCTTGTCCTATGAGATAATCATACTTTAACAACTTGGAATAAACATAGATACATGGCACGAGTAGCTCTTAACATCATTGACCTTAAATGGTGAGCTTAACTTCAATCATAAGAATGGGTCATCATCAATATCATCCTTTCATTAACATTAACATTAAAGGCTCACAAGAGGTACAATCTTTAAAAAGAGGCTTAATCCGGCCCTATAACATCATCAATATTTTCATGATTTAAACACATCTTTAGGAAGCTCATAATCACCATAGAGTCACTTGAATCATAACTCCATAATATATCATCAAAACTTAAAGAATCCTTAAAAAGGCAATTTATCAAGCATTTGGCGGGTGTGTAATGGTAGTGTAAAACCAAACAATTCAAGAGGGAAAGCATCCTAGAAAAATCAACATAAAACCTTCAACAGATACTTAATAACACCCTCAAGCTATAAACATGAAAACCCTTCATCAAATTTTACAATAGATCTTTGATTCATAGCTCAAAACGTAGTAAAATAGTCATAGTTTCATAAACTCAACATAGTGTGCACTAATTTTTATAATAAATAAGACCCATGACTAAATGAACTTTAAATCTTGCAAATCAGGTAAAAGGAAGCTTGAATATCATGGGTGAAAGGAACTCATGAAAGAAACCCACATACCTTAGCTTTGGAGAATAGCTCGTTTGGATTTGAGATGGAGACTTGAAGCTTGAAGGAGAACCTTTAGATCTGTATGAGGGTTTTGGCACTTGCATTTTGAGAGAAATATCAGACTAAGTGTTTGAGTGAGTATTGGGGAATGTCTTGTATGATATAAAGGCACGATATGGCTAAGTATAGGTATTTTCTCATGTGGGAACACTTAGGCCTAGTACTTAAAAGCCTTGGACCGAGTAAAAATAAATCTGGACAAGAATAACACTGAGGCCCGTCGTGCCCCAGAAGTGTCTAAACAATGTTTCTGAGCTCAATTTGAAATTTGGAAATTCGCTACAATTGCTCTAAAATTGGGGTTAGACCCTTTTCCCCCTAAATTTGATCCCCTGGACAAGAATAGGAAGTTAAATTTTTGATATCATACACGGATTCTGAGATATATTTAAATTACGATTCTGGGCAAATTCGAGGCACTTTTTTGGGTACTTTTGGGGTCGTTTCATGTATTTATTTTGGGAGTTGGAGCTGTAATATGGAGGAGTATCAAGAAGTATTATGTTGTTGATGCCACTATGGAAGCTGAATATGTGGCTGCCTCTAAGGCAGCTAAACAGGTTGTTTGGCTCAGAAACTTCCCAAAAGAGCTCCTTCGGTAGAAGCGCCAATCACTCTCTATTATGATAACAGTGGTGCAATTGCTAACTCAAAGGAACTACTTAGCCATAAAAGAAGTAAATACATTAAGAAAAAATATCACTTGATTCATGATATAACTCTAAGGGGTGAGAGTTTTGAAGATTGATTTTAAGAACAATTTGATGGGTCTTACTTCAAAAGGTTTTCGATAATCATCTAGAAGAAATGGGTATTAAAATTATGGATGCATGATAAGGAGTCTAAGTGGGAGATTGTTGGGATATACTATTAACCATGTAGTTGTATTATAGTATTTTGAGGCTCTTGTAAAGACTATTTCTATTATTATAATAAAGTCTTGATTTAAATAGACCATTTTGTATATATGTGTGTCTATTACTTATATTGTTGATGATTTTGTGTATGGAATATTTAAATCATACATGGAAGATTAAAATTGTAGGTTCATATAACTTATCAATCATTATTCACTATCAAAGATGAAGTAGGACAAACATCTTGATTGATCATAGCACAAGATTAAATATAATTTGATCTTGATTATGGGAGTGGTTAAACTCCAAATTCTTGTGCTAGTGCATTTTACATGTATTAAATGTACTAATAAGGGAAATTTATATATGTTCTGAATTTTAATAAATAAATTCTCTAGTTCATTGCATGTACTTGTACTCTTAATATAAAGATGAGACTTTTTCAATGAGTTGATAAAATTCTAGTATATTGGATAATGAAAAATTGCATTAGTGAAATAATAATTAGTTGATAGAATCGCGTCTCGGTCCCGAGTTG
>JAOTQR010104861.1:0-27731 GCA_025774065.1 Solanum ossicruentum | reverse complement strand
CAGTATATTAGGCAATAAGACTAGTATTTGCAGTGACAAAACACTTCTTAGCAGCCCAATGCCATAAAAACTAATATCCGGGCAGCAAACGATTTATTAGCAACGGGAAGACATTTCTTCACCCTTTTCACTTATAATTGTATTTTCTAACAACCATTCTTACATACATGTCATGTACATGTTATTTCAGACCTTTCAAAGCCTTACAACAGTCCACAACACAAAACACATAACAATTCTTCACAACATACTAACAAGCGGCACAACGTTACATCCTTTCACCACACTTTGACATCAACAATCCCGAACCCATTTTAACTTTACCTAAGTTGTTTCCAACGTTTTTATCAAATAAACCCAATCTTAAAATTGTCCACAAATAGTCCCAAAATAGGGGATGCTCGTGGAACAACATATTATAACTATCAACTCACAAATTTCTTTTAAGTGAACAATTACGACATTGTACAATAATTCATCTTTATAGGCTATAAAAGTAGTGTAATAGCTTAATTACATGACTAAAAAACTATCCCTTCTTAAAAATATAAATCTTACTTCATAATTCAGCCAACCAAGAAGAGAAAATCCTCTTGAACAACATGACATATTCACAACAATCCTTAGGACACAAGCTGTCCAGAATTTCCAGCACAACATACTAGCATATACTTCTTATTTTTCATGAAGAAACCATACTATATATACAACTATGATTACTTACCTTTGCCTTCAAGATTATGGTTTCCTTCAAAAAACTTAAAAGGTTGCAATAGCTGCTTGGTAAAGTGAAATAAAGAGAAGATAAGAGTCTTTTGAAAAACTAAAAACTTGTTTGAAAAACTGAAAACTTGTTTCAATTGGAAATGACTAGAGGACTGCTTTTGAGACCTTTTTAAAAAATTCTTTGAACAACTTTCTCTTGAAACTTTTCCCTCACATGAACACCTGTTAAACATTTGTTATGCAGCAGCTTGTCCCTCATAATTGGACCTAAATGTATCTCAAATTTGATGGACCTTGGCTGCCCATTTTTCAGCTTTCTTCTTAATTAGTTTTAGGGACAAATAGTCAAGTGGGTTGTGTTATACTTGGGCCCTTTTTACATTCTTTTTGGACTAAAAACAAGGTCCATTTATGATGCTAAAACATGGGTAAATATACCCCTTTAACATGAACTTTATCTATAATCGAACTTGGACAAATTCGACGTCGGGTCTCAGCTCCATTTAGCTAGCAAATTTAAGCTAAGCAAATAGGTGATTCACCTACTAGCTTATTAAGTCTTACAAGAACCTCAATTATTTTACTTTGTTTAGGGCTGTAATCTCCTCAATTTAACATAAAACATGTATACATTTGACCCTCTTAAGCGTTAGATGCACATATCGCTCATTAACACGAGATTCAAGTACTTTTAAGAATTGGTGCTAATTCAAATAAATCATATCATATTTCATCTACATAACATTAGTACATGTAAAATGTGGGGTGTTACACCTAAGACCCTAATGATATGCCATGATTATAAGATGGGGAGTATATTGACACTTGATCCAAGTCAAATAGATGGACTATTCTTATGATATCAAATGATTCATGAGGTTACGATACCTATTTTGCAACCTATGAAAGTATTATTTTAATGAATTATGGACTAAGATGATGTTTATGTATATTCATGATTATGTATTTCTTGTGATAGGATATAGCACTGAATGAGCTTGAGTGAGGGGAAATATCCAAGGGTCTTTATATAAATTCTCATTCTCATAACTATGTGCCATTGTTGGAATATTTTTATATGCCTATAAGGTATAAAGTTAGTGGATCAACAAATTTAGAATACCCACCATGTTAGGATTAATCCCATAGGGTGGGGTCTACATACGCATGTGACACTCACCATGTTGAGATAGAGCCTATAGGGTGGGGTCGAGTCTACCTTGGAAAAAAAGCTCCTTTTTCTCTGGTGTAGAGGGAATATCGAGATATCATGTAATCATTTACATGGTCTTACTATTAGCTATGGTGATCCTGTATATGTATGTTTGTTAGATTATTACATGTTTTGTGATGCCTCTATTGATGATTTTAAATGTGCATTAATCATTCACATCTTGTCCTTATTCCACTGATATGTCTATGCATAGTGCTATTCTATTATTATGTTTCTTAATGCATTGCATATCTACATACTTAGTACATTTGAATGTACTAATGCATATTCTTTGCCTAAATGATCTAACAGTGTAGAGGCAGACGATGACCCACCTACTCATCTTTATTGTTGTTAGAGTCAGATACAATCCTTGAAGATTTTTTTGAGTTCCTATGCTACTTTGACAAGCCTTATGTCACGGACTAGGACTCACGCTAGAACTTCCATGTGGCACTAGTTAGTTTTCTCATGAATCTTGCACCATCTTGCAAACACTAGTAAGCCTATTGCCTACGAACGCTAAGGGAACGCTAGATATTAAAAGACAAGAGAGAGATTTTGAAGAAAGAAGACTTTGATTGCTTTGGAAATGCTTTACGAGGCTTGAGAGCTTACAACTTTGCTTGATACTAAATGAATGCCAAGGAGGGGTATTTATACTACTCCACCTCCTAAATGGACGGCTAAGATTAATTTCATCCTACGGCTAGGATTGATCCTCTAGAGTCTTCCTACAAAATGTCTAAGATATTTACAAGTTCAAGACTTATCTACATAATTTTACATGTCTCTGGAACCTTCCAGGTCTCTCTAGTCTTCTCTTCCATCCTCTGCACATTCTAGAGAGTCCCGGAGCCCTCCAGAGCATGGCGGACAAGTTCCTGTGCTATTGTTAGAGCAAATTTTGACGAGACATTTCATTCTCTGCCACCTAATGATGCAACGACCGGGGCGCATTGTTGTTACTGTAAGAATTCATGCACCTTGTCCCGAAACTGCCACAAGTCTTCATATTTCTTCCAAGTGGCCTCTTCTAGTGATTGAACCTTACAATGGACAAGGAACATTGTGGTGGTTGGTTATCCCCTCTTCTGCTTCGCCTGGTAATCGTTGATGGCCTCTATATACCGATCATGACTGTCCTCGACTTGGACCATCCTTATCCTCATGGTATGGCTTAAGGACGCTAGCATGGAAAACAGGATGAACCATTACTGACGGTGGTAGCTCCAGTCGATATGATATCTTGCCAACCTTGGCAAGGATCGTAAATGGCCCCTCGTATTTTTGTACTAAGTTTGGTTTTATGCCCCTTACTTCTTTGAACTACCTTGGATTGAACTTCACCAACATAGGTCTTCGACTTTGTAGTTGGTGGGACGTCGCATCCAGTCGGCAAACTTCTTCATCTGCTTGGCTGCCTTGGCTAGGTGAGATTTGGTGGCATCCAATTGCTCCTCGAATCCTTTAGCCAAATGATAATCTCCCGAACTCTTTCCTTCGTATGTTGGCAGTAATGAGTGTGGAGTTTGTGGTTGTTGGCATGTAGAAAGCTCAAACGGTGTCCTCCTTGTGGCTTCACTCCACTGTAAGTTGTATGAAAATTAGGCCACATCAAGTAACTTGGCCCAGTCCCTTTGGTATAAGCTTCCGAAGTGCCTAAAGTAGCACTCCAATAGACATTAACTCACTCGATTTGGCCGTAGGTTTATGGATGGGAACTTGTGGGAAAATGTAGCTCTTTCCAAGTATTTGGAATAGTTCCCTCCAAAAATTCCCAGTAAAGAGTGGGCCACGATCACTTATGATGTGCCTCAGCAGCCCCCAATACCTCACCACATTCTTAAAGAATAACTGGGCTGCTTCCTTAGTTGTGCCTCCTGGTGTAGTAGGCATAAATGTGGCATACTTGGAGAACCTGTCCACCACAACCATAATGGTGTCATGTCCCTCGGACTTTGGTAAGCCAGTAATAAAATCCATGGTAATGCTCTTCCAAGGTCGCTCGACTACGGGGAGTGGCTCCAAAAGACCTTCGGGATGGCGTTGTTCTATCTTATCATATTGGAAAAACAAGACAAGTTTGCACATAACATTCGATGTCATCCCATATTCTTGGATAATAGTAGATTTCCTCAATGAGATCTTGCGTACGGTGCTGCCCTAGATGCCCTGCCCATAATGTATCATGGCTTTTTTTCATGATCTGTCACCTTGTGTTGCCATACTTCGGAACATAAGCCCTCCTTTCAACGGTGAGCAGGACACCATCTTTAATACAGAAGCGTCGAGTTTGTCCTTGTGATGCCAACTCTATAAGTCTTTTTGTTTCTGGGTCATATGACAAGCCTTCTTTGATGGATTCTCAGATGTCATAGTAGGTTGTTGTGATGGTAGCTAGCTCCGATTTCCTGCTCAAAGCATCGGCCACTACATTACCCTTGCCTGGCTTGTACACTAGTTCGTAGTCCAACTCAGCTAAAAAGTCTTGTCACCTAGCCTGCTTGGGAGTAAGCTTCTTTTTTGACTGGAAAAAGATGGTGGAGATGTTATCGGTATGGACCACGAACTCAGAGCCTAACAAGTAAGGCCTCCAGGTTCTAAGGAAATTTACAATGGTGATCATCTCCTTTTCTTGCACAGTATATCGCCGTTCGGTCTCATTCAGCTTATGACTTTCGAAAGCTATGGGGTTTCTATCTTTCTTCAGCACGCCCCCAATAGTGACGTCTAAGGCATCCATGTGTACTTCGAATGTCCTGGAGAAGTCGGGTAATGCAAGAACCGGCCCCTCTATTATGGTAGCTTTAATGCTCTCAAATGCCTCCTGGCACTTCTTGCTCCAAACCCACGACTTGTTCTTCTTTAGCAACTCAGTGAGTGGAGCAGCTATTATGGAGTAGCCACTTATGAATCTCCGATAGTAGTTTGCAAGCCCAAGGAAAGATCTCAGCTCCGTTGCCTTAGTGGGCATCTCCCACTCTACAATGGCTCACATTTTGGCCTCGTCCATGCTAAGCTAGCCTTGGCTAATGATGTCACTGAGGAAGTGCACTTCGTGCTAGGCGAGCTCGGACTTCTCCCACTTAACGTACAACTGGTTCTCCTGTAAGACATGGAAGACTTTCCGCAGATACTCCACATGCTCCTCCAAGGTGTGGCTATACATCACAATATCATCTAGGTATATTACCACAAAGTCATCCAGGTAAGGGTGAAAGATCTTATTCATGAGGGTACAGAAGGTAGCTGGTGCATTGGTTAGACCGAAGGGCATTACCAACCACTTGTACGATCCATACCTGGTGACGCATGTTATCTTTGGCTTATCCCCCTCAGCTATGTGTACCTGGTAATATTCTTTCGTGAGATCCATCTTGGAGAAGTACTTTGCTTGCCCAAATAAATCGGCTATCAGTGGGATCAGATACTTATTCTTGGCAGTCACCTTATTTAGCGCCCAATAGTCTATGCAAAGGCGCAGTGACCCATCCTTCTTTATCTAAAATAGTACTGGGGCTCTATATGGTATTTTGGATGGTCAGATATGTCCAGCTTCAAGGAGCTCCTTCAACTGCTTCCTGAGCTCCTCTAATTCTAGTGGTGCCATGCGGTATGGTGCGTAGGTAGGTGGTCGGGTGCCTAGCTCCAACTTGATCTTGTGATCGACCTTCTGTCTCGGCGACAAGTGTCTAGGAAACTCCTCGAGCATGACTTCTCTATTCCTATCAAGCACTTTTTCAATGCAAGGTGGCAGGGCTTTTAGGACACCATCAATTTCACTCAAACTTGCGACGGTGGCTAGGTAAGTAGGCTCCCCCTTCTTTAGAGCCTTCATAAGTTGGATGGCCGATAGTTGGGTGACTTCTTCCGCCTTGGGTATCTTGGCTAAAGGAACCATGCAGGACCTTTCCTTCTCCAGCGCAAGCATCCTTTGAATGTAGGTGTCTATCATGGTGTTGTATTGGCAGAAGAACTCTTGCCCAAGTATAATATCGAAGATGTCTAAGGGGGCAATAGAAAAGCTAGTCTTACCTTCCCATCTGCCTAGGGTGACATCTATGTCATGTGCAACTCCACATACCGGCATTGGTGGGGCATTAACCACCTTAAGACGCGTGCTTCTCGGACGGTAACTTACCCTTAATCTTGCCGCTGCTGATTTGGTCATAATGTTGGCTTCGGCTCCAGTGTCTACCATAGTGCGCACCTGCTTCCCATTTAGGGTCATGTCCACGTACTGCGTGGGGTAAGCCTCCTCCTTACCGAATGTCTTGGTAGTAGTGGTACAGACCCCGATCATGCCCGCTTGTATGGTGCCCGAACTTGGACCTTGGTCTTGAGCCTCCTTCTTCCCGTAATCCCGTATGATGGCTCCAACGTTTTTCATCTGGGAACACCTCGCGTATCCATGTGGACCTTCATATATGTAGCATCCTATCTCCTTAGGCGGTTGGTCCTTCTTCTCGGCATATGCCTGACGCAATGGCTTCCTAGATGGGTGGACTTCCTTACTCCTGTTGCGATCTCCCCCACCTTTGGTATGGCTACTTCTTGTCTCCTTTGCCATTCCTCTGTCCTGCTTGAAGTCTGTCAGGGCTTCTACCTGGGTGATGGCCTCGTCAAAGGTGGAAACTTGTCGTCACTCTAGTCTCTTCCGGGCCCAACTTTGCAATCCATCCATGAAGTTGAACAACATACCTTCGTCAGTGAGGTTAGGGATTTGAAGCATGAGAGTTGTGAACTCCTTTATGTATGCTTTCATGTTGCCTGTCTGCTTCAATTCCCTAAGCCTCCTTTTGGCTTCATAGACGATATTGTTGGGGTAGAAGGTCTTCTTGAACTCCGCCTTAAATTTTTCCCACATGCTGAATGTGCAGAGTCCCTTTCCTATCTTGGCATCCTTCCATTTCCACCATAGCATCGCCATCTCGGTCAAATACATCACAACCATGTTGATCTTCGTATCATTTCTTCTCACCTTGTTGCACTTGAAGTAGTTCACCAAGTGCAACAAGAAGTTTTCCACATCTTAGGCGTCACGGATGCCTTCAAAGATGGGTGGCTTGGGAGCCTCGATCCTGTACTCCAATTCTACGGTCGGGATGGCATGTCTCCCTCGCTGGATGGCTTCCTTGAGCTCCTTTACCTTGGTGCTCATGGCTTCTAGAATGCCAATGAACTTTCCCTCCAGGGCCTAGATCCTACTCTCCAAGGAAGCGTGAGCTTCTTCCTCCACTACCCGCTGGTCGTCAAGGTCCTTATAGATGTTATCATTTTCCTCAAGGGAGAATTCCTCCAAGGTCTTGAATTTGCCATCAATTTGATTCAAGCGATGGCCCAGCAACACTACGGCCTGGTGGGTAGTCTCTACTCTAGCGATCCATTCCATCCCGAGAGTGGCATTTGTTGGCAAGTCCTCTTGCTCATCGTCACTTACTTCAGCAGTTGGAAGGGAGACAACATCATTTGGAGTAGGATCAGTTGGCACTTTCTCCACCTTCTTGGCGTTCTTCTTACCCTTGCGCTTTTTGATAATGTCCATCATGACTCCGTACATTCTGGCAGCATAAACCTCTCCGTCACTTTCCATTATTTCCCTTAGTAGCCTGGCTCTGATACCACGTTTTCACGAACCTAGGACTCACGCTAGAACTTTCGTGCGGCACTAGTCAGTTTGCTCACGAATCTCGCACAATCTTGCAAATACTAGTAAGCCTATTTCCTATGATCGCTAAGGGAACGATAGATATCGAAAGACAAGAGAGAGCTTTTGAAGAAAGAAGACATTGATTGCTTCGGAAATGCTTTATGAGGCTTGAGAGCTTACAACTTTTCTTGATGCTAAATGAATGCCAAGGAGGGGTATTTATACTACTCCACCTCCTTAATGGACGGCTAAGATTAATTTGATCCTACGACTAGGATTGATCCTCTAGAGTCTTCCTACAAAATATCTAAGATATTTACCAGTGCAAGACTTATCTACATAATTCTACATGCCTCTGGAACCTTTCAGGTCTCTCTAGTCTTCTCTTCAATCCTCTGCACAATTTTAGAGAGTTCTAGAGCCCTCCAGAGCACGGCAGACACGTTCCTGCGCTATTTTTGGAGCAGAATTTAGGCGGGACGTGTCACTTAACTTTCTTACTTTTATATTGCTATGATTAGACATTTTACTTTCTTTCCTTTTATTTAGGGTGAGCTAAGTATGTTCTAGATTGTGCCAATATTTACTCATGTAGAGACATGTTTGTGTCATAATCCAAAATTGAGTATGATGACACTTGCATTTACCCATCACAAGTCAGCTTAAACAGGTCACAATAATAGAAAACAAGAAAATGTAGAAGCTAAGTCGACATAACATTATAAATAACATTGCTATAAGGAATAAAGGGCGTGAATCCATCTAAAACCATCCATAACTAGTTGTCACAATGTACAAGCCTCTAATATATCATAATAAGAAGAAATGATACGAGTCTCAATACTCTTTGTATCTCAAAAAAAGCAAAACTAATAAAAAATATCTGAAAGTCTTGGTAGTATGCTGGAGCAACAAGCAGTTGTCTCTCAACTTTCAATAGTTCAGTGCAAAAGAAGAAGAAGAACATCAGTATAATCTGGGCTCACAATCTACATATATGTATAGAAAAACATGAGTACTAAAGTACCCCAACAAAGGGCCTAATCACTTGTAGAGAATAAAGAACTGTACACTCCTTCCATCCCAACCACATATCTCTGAAATATAAAATCAGCACGCAGGAAAGGCCAGCATACATAGTATAGACGATATATTATCAATATCTCAATTCAAAACATCTCAACAATTAAATCTCAATAGATTACAAGAACAACTCAATAAAGGTATCATACATAACACAATTCAATACTTTTAATATGAGAAGTGGAATGCCATGATATGCAAGCAAAATGATACAATGTAACTTGCTAATGATGCATATCTGTATCCACCGATATAATCGGACCAGAACCCAAGGGGGCCACAGATGGACCGTGTATCCTCCAAAACTTTTTTCCCTCAAGTTTTCCTTTCTTTCTTTTTCTTTATTTTCTTTTTTCTTTTGCTTAACCATTTGCATTTCAGCATGTTTCAATGCAATACATAAGCACATATCATATAGGCATGAGAGTATACAAAAGTCAACATTATCCATATATTCAGTAGTCACATCAAATGAATATCATCATCATCTAGATGGAATTATTTTCCTTTGACTTTTTACCATTAACAGGACATCAAAAAATACATACTATTTCAACATAATATCGCTTTCATAAGTAAGATATTAAGAAAAATGTTCACATAAGTTATTTATTCAATAATCAAATATCCATCACTTGTGCCAATATCAAAACATTACATAAAAATCGTATTATATTACGATTCAAGTTCTTAACAACTATCCCATCATCATTGCTTAGGACTACTTCCCATTTAATTCTCAATTTTTAACTACTTGATTCAACAATCACAACAATTAATTAGACCATGCAACTTGTTCAATCACCTATAGAGTATTTTCATAAATGTGTCCACATAAATAAGAATCAAGCTCAACAACTAAATGCATAGGAATCTACAGCACATTCTCAATAATCAATATTGCAAGCTTAATCTACGACGCCCAACACATAAATCAAAATCAAAATTATTAATTACACATCAAGTCAAAAGAGTCAATTCATACATGTTGTCTCATCAGCACCCCCCTTTTTGCTAATCATTTCACTAGCCCCAAATTTCACCAAACAAAGAAAAATGCCAAGTTCAATTAAACTCAACAAGATTTAGAATTCATATACCTCAAATTGGATAACTAATAAGTCTACCAACAATGCCTTCCCCTTTCAAATTGAATCCAAAGCACCACAATCTGCACAAAAATAAATTTACAATCACAATACGATGCTGGCTAAACTAAAATCAACTAATTTAGGGAAAAGGAAAAAAACCTTCAAAATTTTACCACCGAAAATTAATGTTTAAATTTGGAAAGTTTTGGACAAAAGTGTTCCTCTCATGATTACAGAACCATCGGTGAAAACCAATTTGAAAACGGAGTTGAAACGAGTTCACAATCATCAAGTTCGTGACATTCTCAAGTTAATGACAAATCCCAAATTTTCTCAATTAAATCTTCTAAATTTGATTAAATCAAAAGATAATTAATGAATAATGATAAAGAAAGTGAAAAATATCTTTTTCAATAAAAAGCCTTTAAAAAATTAATTAGAAGATGTTCAAGCCGAACTCTCAAGGTTTGAAAATGGAGGAAATATTCAAAAATTAGTACATAGGGGTTTGAGAACCCCTTTCTGATGTTGTTATAGCAACAAAAATATCCCTATAACGACACTCGCCACAAAAATAACATCCTTAACTAAAGCGACAGGGTTACTTTAGTGGCTTTGCTATAGAGAAGTATTCATCGCTTTAGAGACCAAGCCTTCGCTACAGCAAGGCCTGCACCAGAATACCTCCAAACCATTTTTCAAGTAATATCTAGACTCAAAATCAACCCTCAGAATTGCTTGGACCCCATACATACAAATCATACTAGCAACCATACCAAATTTCACTTTCTAGACTAAATAGAATCTTCGAAAATCAAATGTGACACTTCCTTGAGCCGAAACTGGATTAAGCACCTTAAATCTAACTTAGGCCACTTAAAATATCAAAATGACACCAGGACACTCAAAAAAATATTGCAAAGCTGTATCTAGAACTAAAATCACCTTCGGAAACTATTAGAATAATCAAAAAATTAATGTAAGCACTGAAACTTAAAAAATTAACCCAACTCAAACTTTAGCTCAATTTCCAACTTCGAACCTAGAATCCACATAACAACTCCAAATATGATTTCGAAAACTCTATTAGAATAATTTACATACTCTATAACAATCGAAGTCGATGAAATTTCATTCTGAGACTCGAATCTTTGAATGATTCAAAATTTCAAAACTAGACAATTCAACCCTCAAAAATCTAATCTTTAGAAAAAATATCAACTTTTCATAAAATTTAGAAAATCAACCTTTGAAATCAATCAAACATGACTCAAGACTATTAACAGGAGGGGTAAAATAATAATTCTGCTAAAATAGTAAAAAATAACCTTCAAGGTCATTAAAGTTTGGACACATTGATATAACTTCCTTTAATGTGAGATTATGAATTTCTTTGTTTACTTTGATCCAAGACCTATTATTGCACTTACTCATTCAAGTGCATTGCTTGTTTACCATGGTGTTCCTATGATATGAACAAGAGGCTCAAATGGAGTGTTCCACATTTGTTGTGTCACGATTAGGCCCTATGTTTGGACCTTGACATAAAGATTAATATATTGAATGATCAATTCATTTAGTTGAAACATGATTTGAAGCATCATAATAAAGATAAATCATTATATACATAGCCATATTGGAGGAGACCACAATCGATATTTAAGACCATGTCAGCTATTACATGGAATCTAACATAACCTCCTATGTTGGCACGGGAAGACTACTTACTAGGTAGAGCTCCATCAAATTATTCATGCACATGTATAAATTTAACTTTGCCATTGTGGATCCACTAGCTTCAGCCTGCAAAGGCTCCCACGGTGGTACATAGCTAATGAGACGTGAGTTCCCACTAAGGTTTCCTTACTGAACCATACCTTAGGCCCCATTTGGTTCTAAATCAAGTCCCACATAACACTTTGAAATAGAATCATAATAATACATTCATAAACTTTAAAACATAATATTGTCATATTAGGAATAGCTCAGTTAACTTAGAAATTCCTTCATGTGAGAATTGTCCTTTTACAAGTGGGTTCATCTTTGGTGAGAATTATCCTTTCACCATCTTTAACATCATAAGAAAAGCTTAAACACTTTATAACTTTTATTAAACTTTCTAAAAATCAAGTTCAAGGCTCTCATCATTCATAACATACTGTAATAAAGAGTTTGACAAAAACTTGGTGGGTCAATGCATGTAAGCTTTAAATTATGAAATTTAAGAGTGTCATGCATAAAAAAATAACAATTATTAATTTAAAACATTCTCAAACAATCCACCATAGTCATCCAAAACCCTAGATAGCAAAAAAATGAAATTCGTCTTGTAAATCATCAACTCTCATAATTATATCATACCATTACGTCAATATAACTCATATATTGGAAATACATCATAATATAGTCATTTAAAGAGACTTCATGCAAGTCATAAAATTCCATAACTTGAAGATAGATAGAATAGGAAACATACTTGAGTTTTGTAAATGGAAGGAGCCCACAAATCAAGCCCACATACCTTGATTAAAGGACCTAAAGAGAAGAGTGAGATTTGGGAAGAAACATTGAAAACCCTAGCTTGCCTTCCTTGTACCTTGAGAGTAATTTTCCTCATAAAATTTTGAGAGATAGAATAGGAGAGAATGGGAGTGTATAGAGTGAGTTAGGGCTGATATGGGGGAAATAGGGTTTAAACAATATAGTATTGGGCTTAGGATGCGGGAAAATATCGAAAGTCCCCTCTGTCAAAAATTGTTGGATCTATCTAATGGTCGTAAGTAGATCTATAGATTATCCATTGGTGGTTTAATCCTGGTTACATTTGGACCCCTAAAATACATCTCTAACCCTCCAACTATGAACCCCTTTTATGATCCATAAAACGAGCGACGGGTCATAGACCCCCTTGTAATGCTATCCCATATATAGAAAATTTCCACCTTTTCAAGACCCAAATCATGAGACCATTCTATGGCTCCTAAACAAAACCACAGCCCATCTTGTATTTCATAAACCAAGATCCAAAAATTTAACTTTTCACCAACTCATACATGAATCTACTAACATCTCATATGATCCGTAATTCCATTTACGGACCATAAATCCCCATCATAAACCACCCCCACACTTAACTAGTTTTCCACCCTCACTGATCTAGTCACGAGCCTTGTCTATGCCTTGTGGTTTAAACCATGAGCCATAAAAGAAGCTCATATATTGATCTTCAATTTTTCAATTTTTTCAATTCTCTACATTTTTATACTTTCTAACTTGTGGGGCCTTACAATATCCATGGGTCGTAGATCAGAATTGTACATTGATCTTTAGTTTCCCAGCTTTCAAATTTTTCTGCATTTTTATACTTTCTAACTGTCGGACCGTACGATATATCCCCCTTGTAAACATTGTTCCCCAAATGTGCTAAACATAAGCCCTAAAGGAGTAAAGAAATAGCTAATAACCCAGTATAAATGCAGAATGCAACTCAAACATATTTTTCATAAAAATTTCAAACTAGTGCTTTAAATATCATTCAAATGCAATCTCATAAACATGTGAATGTACATACATTACATGAAAACTAATATCCAAGGAACTTGAGGACTTTGGGCAAGAATAACTTAATATGTTAGGCATGAATAGAGTGAAAGAGATGAAGCCATTGCTTTAGCATATCGGCTTCCGCTTCCCATGTTGCACTTTAAACTTGTTAATTCCACCAAAGAATCTTTATGGATGAAACTTCTTTTTACCTTAAATGTTTCAAATGATGATCTAGAATCTCAACTAGAATCTATCTGGGTCAAATTTTCTTCAACACTCATAGCCTCCAAAGGCATTATGGAATTGGATCACCCACACATGGAACAACAAATGAACCATTCTCATCTCCAATGGTAACTCCAACTTATAAGCCACCTTACCAACTTCTTTAAGAATTTTATAAGGCCCTACAATAACTAGCGCTCAACTTCCCTTTTCCTATCAAATCGGACCAACCCTCAAATAAGCCCAATCATTAACTTTGAAGTCAAGGTCCCTTCTTCTAGCATCGTTGTTTCACTTTTGGCAACTTTGAGCCATTTTGAACTTCTTCCTTATGAGTCGCACCTTCTCTATGGCATCCATAACTAAGTCAGGTCCATTTTACCAACCTCGAACTAGCCTACTGGAAATATAGATCGTTGTACATACAATGCTTCAAACTGTGTCATTTCTATGTTATAGTGGTAGCTAGTGGTATAGGCAAACTCAATAAGTGGTAGATGGTCATCCTAGCTCACTTTGAACTCTAACATACAATCCCTCAACATGTCCTCATGTGTTTAAATTTTTCTTGTAGTTTTTCTATCGGTTTGAGGATGGAAGGCGTTATTTGACTTCACCTTTGTACCAAGACCCCTTTGAAATAACTTCTAAAAATGAGAGGTGATTGAGAAACACGATCCAATATAATGGATAATGGCACACCATGCAACCTCACCAATAACTGTACATACAACTTAGCATACTCTTCAACACTATATGAAGTCATGATTGGTAGAAAATGAACCAACTATGTCATTCTATGAACAAGTACCCAAAAAAAGTCATATTCCTTTCGAGTATGAGGCGGCCCTACTATAAAGCGCATGTTCACATCCTCCCACTTTCTAGTGGGGATTCTGATGTCTTAGGCTTGGCCACCTGGACTTCAATGCTTGGCTTTCATTCATTGACAATTTGGGCATGATGCGATGAACTTTTCTATGTCCCTCTTCATTCCATTTGACCAATCCACCTCCCCTAGGTATTTATACTTCTTGGTGGATCTCAAATGAATGGAATATTATGAATTATAAACCTCACTAAAAATCATTTCCCTTGTCCCATCAATATTAGTGACACATAATCACCCATTGGAGATGGAGGACACCATCTTCCCTATGTGAAAAGACCTCTACTTTCTTCTTTACCTTCAACTTCTTCAAATCCACTAATGTCGGGTCTAAGTCTTTCTTGGCCTTAACATCCGCTATGAAAGATGACTTAACCCATTTTTCAAAGGAAGACTACCTTATTTAGAATAGCTCAATCTCACCCCTGAATAGGCCAAATGGTACATATCCTTCACCAAGTCCTTTTTCCTCTATTCAATGTGAGAGACACTACCCTTGGACATTCTATTAATGGCATCAGCTACCCTATTAGCCTTACATGGATGACATATCATACTCATGTCATATTCCTTGAGAAGCTCTAACCACCTTCTCTGCATTAAGTTGAGGTCATTTTAAGTAAACTAGATTGAAGCCTCTTCTGGCTGGTGAACACATCCATATGCACCCCACAGAGATAATGGCATAAAATTTTCAATGCAAAGACAACATTATAATTTTGAGATCATGGGGTGGATAGTCCTTTTCATGGACCTTCAATTTCCTTGAAATATAGGGAATTACCTTTCCATGTTGCATCAACACCTACCTCAAACCATCCATTAAAACATCAGAATACACCATATTCTATACCTTCTGGCAAGGCCAAGAGTAGAGCTAACGTTAATCAATATTTCACGATTTGGAAGCTTTACTCAAACTAATCCATCCACATGAACTTTGCTTTCTTTTGAGTAAATATTTTTTAATAGTGAGGATATAGAAGAGAACCCTCCAACGGACCTCATATATGAAAAGGATAGACCCAAAAAAGCTTCTAATGTCCAAAGGAGTCAATGGTTTAGGATAATTCTTCACCGCAACCATCTTATTCGGATTGACCTTAATTCCCTCATTGTTTCTACATGCCCAAGAAATGTCACTTCTTCCCAAAAAAAATCATGCTTGCTAAATTTGGAAAACAATTGCCTCTTCCTCAAAACTTGAAGCATAATTCTCAAATGGTTTATGTGCTCTTCCTCACTTTGAGAATACACCAAAACTTTATTTATGAAGATAATCACAAATGCATAAAGGTAAGTCTTGAGCACCCTATTCATTAGTTAAATAAGTCACCAATCCTTGGAAGTAGATACTTATTCTTTATGGTCACTGATTTCACCCAAGTTACACCTTTGTTTTAAGGATAAAGTAGTCGTTGTCAAGAAATAGAACCGAACCAAGGTTAGGGATGAACTCAGGGGAATACATAGACTCAAGAGAATTCAATCACCGCAATTTGAGTAGTTAATAGACTTACTTCGCCGTGGAGGGGGGTTCTGCAATAATCAACGAAAAAGTAAAAATAACTAAAATAAGAGTGAAATCAATATGGAGAGAAACTAGGTATTGTGTTCCCCATGAATCCCTAACTTAGTATCACCAGATAACCTATTCTTTTCTAGTGTGTAGCATGCAGGATAGTAAGTTAAGTTCACCAAGCCCTTCGGTCAAAGGTGAAAGGTGCATTTCAATATGTGACTTGGCCCATCTCCATAGTGTGCATTACTAACCCTTGCCTATTAGTCCCAGTGCAACTTCCTCATGGCCTAGTTTACTTAATTAGATGAGAACATATCAGTCAGATCCTGTTAGTTAATCTTTTTTCCTATTCATTACTACCTTAGTCAACTCAGTAACACTAGGTGGGTTATAATGTTGGACACTATCAAAAAACATGCAAAATGAGGAGAGTTTATTAACACATACATACACACTTTTCAAGAATTATGAATTATCCAATTTTACCTTGTTAGTTCTTCATGGTTCCCACAACCCTAGTTGTGGATTTAGCTACTCATACTTTATGTACATGCAAGACTTATGAATTGGATTAACATAATAGAGCTCTTACACAATTGAATTTAGAACAAGCAAATCCAATTTCAAAGAGAATCACAAGATTAAAGATGCAACTAAAGTACAAATGTTCTAAATGCTCTCTAATGTAATCTCACTATTTTCTCTTTCTAATTACTGAGCTTTCTGTGTACTATCCAAAAACTTATGAAAAAAACATAAAAACCTATTTATAATATTTGAAATACATATCCTAAACAAAATAGAATAGTTGGGTCGACACGCCTCACGAACTGGTCTAAGGGTCATTTTGCATTCCACGGCTCGTAATTGATGTCTCATACAAAGTTGCTGGAAAACTGGAGTTCGAGTCTACGACACAACCTCTATTACTCATAGGGGGTTTCTTCTGATGAATATTCATAAAATCCTAATCTCTGATACTTAGGGTACGGTCTACGACTTGTAAATTATTTCACGACCCGTCTGCATATTCGTAGAATCAACTTCAGAAAGTCAGTCCCTCACTAGAATTGTCAATGAAATCACTTTATGACTCGTAGGATGATCTACAGCCCTCAAAGGGTCTCGTACTGTATCAAAAATAAGCAACTTCTATATTTCTTCCAAAAATCAAGGTCAACCCTGGAATCCTACAAATATAATACGAAAATATATAAAACTGACTAACATCACGTTGAGAACACACTAAATTCCATGTTTTAAGCATCAAAAGTGTTGTATTTTGACAAGATATCAACACTCTCAACTTAAAATTGTTACTTGTCCTCAAACGACAAACTCAATCTACATAGGCAATACAATAACCCACAGATATCAACCCAATGGCATATGTCACATTGATCACAAACTCAGATATTCACATTATCTTTTCGAAACAAGATCAGATAGTCATCTAGTAAACCAACACAGATAGTGCATGTGACAATGTAACGATGACAAGTGATGTATTATCAACAATCCATAATCATTGAATAAGCCTAATGCCAATAATGCAATACAAGTACCCTCGTAGAAAGTAGTCACATATCTGACACTCACTGATGTTTTGTATAACCTTGGGACTATGCAAAATCTCTCACTCTCACAAAAGATATTAATGAATTATGCCTAATACAATATGGTTGCCTCTATATTTATGACTAAGACCAGCAACTACTTGGACTAGGATCACCTAAGAACTTTCTAGGCTTGTAATGTAGGCTCAAGGGGCTTTGGTATGGTATTTTGGGAACACAGTCACTAAAGGCCCTTTTTAACACTGTACTTTCCTACACTTTTGCCCTACCGAATCTGTTATTTTCATCTCATCCTCCCTTTCTCCTATTTCAAGTTTTTCTGGGTGCTTTTTTTTTTCATTTTTCAGCCTCTTGTCCTTGGTTTTATATGTCATTTTTTTAATTCACAACTAAGGCATCACTTATTTTTTTCACCTAGTACATGATTTGTTTTCTTATTCTTTGTATCACTAACTTCTCCCTTATTTTTGTGTGTCACCCTTACATCAGTCACCCTCAACTTAGGCTTTTGGCCAGAGTTGAAGTGCATAATATCCATCCTCTAAACTAGGGCAACTTTTGGTAGTCCACCCTTAACTTGGGCTTTTTGCCTTAGTCAAGGTGCACAGTGTTCAAGGAAGGACTAGAGCCAATTTTAGAATTTTAGAACTAACAAAGCTAGGTTAATTAGGTGTTTGCAAATAATAGGTATGTGTTAGGCTTAAACATTAGGAACACGGGATACAGTGCAATTTGGTTCGGCATTTAGGCTAAGTGGTCTTTTAAGAACAATAGCCTTAGATCCTTTCCTAATTCAATTAATCTACAGTCTAACTTAGAGTAATAGGGTAAGTTCTGAATTAGCACATAATACATGAACTTAGCAATTGAAAGCTCACACTCTCATGGCACTAACTACATTATCAACGAAAGAGTCTCAAATCATGCTTTTTATCTCAATATCTCCTCACTTATTAGAACAAGCGTTGTCAACACACCTAAACATGTGTGGTTGCTATTTAGACTACTAGTCATAATTTTTTGTGGGTATTATTTTTTAAACAAAACAGAAAAACATGTATTTGTACGATATGCTACAAATACTACCTAAACATCCTAAACATGTCGATTCAACAGAAAGTAAATATTTATGGGGGAACATAGGTAGGAAAACTCCAGGATCCAAAATTAGGGTAGTATGGACCCAAGCTACTTAGACTTCACAGAGGTCCATAACTATCCACACCTAATCGAAAAAGATGTGCATTGTCCCCAATGCATGCAATCAAAGTAAAACAAAGTATAAGGGTAAAAAATTATACCTAGCCACCTAAGGGCCAGTATCTACCTTGGCTTACCTCCCAACCAGCACCTGATTTATTATCGTGGCACGAAATAGATGGCTTGAATACTTAGACTTCCTCAAGCTTTTGTGCTCTGACTTCAGTATCTGTAGAAGGTTTGGGGGTGTTCCCCTCACCACACACCTTCTTCGTCATGCACCGATTAGTGTCCTTTAGATCTTGAGTTATGGTCTCAGTCATTATGCCTATCAAAAATCTGATCCAATTGAGCTGACACATGTCTAAATTGATGGTCGAGTAGTTTGATTGTGACAGAATGATTGTGTGGAGGCATGTAATGGCCACTCATATAGCCATTCTTGTGGTCTCCCTCTGTGTCTTCTTCTCGTACCCTCTGTGTGGTGCGATAACTTTCTTGGATACTTCTATCCTTAGTTAATTCCTGTGTCTCCTTCACTAGTATCTACATATTGGCATTACTTTGAGCAAGCATTCGCATGAACTACTCATTTAATTTTTCTTGCTCTGAACTTATGTCGACTATACCCGAGTATCGAGTTGGAAGTTCATTCATGGGCCTCCACATATGATTCAGTCTGGTTACCATATCTATCCATTTAGTAATTTATGCGAATGGCTGCCCTACAAACAGACCTCCCAATAAGGTGTTGGCACATGCTTAACTATTAGCATTCAGGGCTCGATAGAAAATATCAATCAGGTCATTGTTGGCGATTCCATGGCCGAGGACACTTCTTAAGTAGTCAGTAAATGGCTCTGAAGTAGTGTTGATCGAATCACCCGGAAGTTGCTCGAAGTTGTTGATTTGGTCTTTCAACTTGAGCTTCTTTGATCTAGGCAATTACCTCTCTAAAAAAGGCCTTCTGCAAATATGCCCAAATAGTGATTGAACTCTGCGGGAGCTCAGATAGCCATAATGCTGCATTACCAGTAAGAGAAAATGGGAATACATGAAGTCCCAAAGCATCTATAGAAAGATGTTGTGTTCCCATCACACTTTTGTAGATGAATGCAACATTGTGTAGGTGCCTCTGAGGACCCTTCGATGGTAAGCTCGCAAATAGTCAATGGTTCTGTAGCATCTGAAGCAACCCACTTGAGACTATGAACTTTGTATCGGCCGGTAGTGGTGGCAAAATAACAGCCCTAGTCACCTTCATAGCCATAGGGTTCAGCCTATATTGATTCCATTGGTAAGCATTAGCATTAAAATCCTGAGGTTGTGGAGCAATGTCCTCAAGAGGAGGTGGGTTCTTATGAATAACATTTTCATTTTCATTCATATTTAGAGTTGCATTGACCGCATTGTTGGCATTATCTTGGGCTATTCTCCTCAGTGTTCTGTGGATCTCTGGGTCAAATGGAGTAAAGGATCTGCCTCAGCTTCGTGTATTGGGCATACACTACACTTACACCTTGAAAGAAAACAAAAACAGCAAAAATGTAAAATGTAAGAAATAAGGATTAACAACGAAATCACTATGAATTAACTAACTCTAACTATATTCCCTAGCAACGGTGCCAAAATCTTGGTGCCGCTGAAGTTACACCTCCTTATTGAAGATAAAGCGGTTGTTATCAAGAAATAGAACCTAACCAAGGTTACGTTGAATCCAAGGGAGTATGTAGACTCAAGAGAATTCAATCATCGCAACTTGAGTAGTTAACCGACTTACTTCCACCAAGAGGAGGGGGTTCTGCAATAATCAATGGAAAAGTAAAACTAACACACACAAGAGTGAAATCAATATGGAGAGAAACTAGGGTATTGTCTTCCCCATGATTCCCTAACTTAGTATCACCGAATAACCCAATTCTTTTCTAGTGTGTAACATGCAGGACAGTAAATTAAGTTCACCAAGCCCTTTGGTCAAAGGTGAGAGGAAATTTCACTATATGACTTGGCCCAACTCCATAGTGTGCATTACTAACCCTTACCTATTATTCTCAATACAACCTCCCCTTTGCCCAGTTTGGTTGATTAGATAAGAACATATCAATCGAATCTTGTTAATTAATCTCTTTTCCTATTTATTACTACCTTGGTCAAGTCAATAACACTAGGCTGGTTCTAATGTTGGCCACCATCAGAAAACATGCAAAACAAAGAGAGTTAAATAATACATGCATGCACACTTTCCAATAATTATGAATTATGTAGTTTTACCTTGTTAATTCTTAATGGTTCCTACAACCCTAGTTGTAGATTTAGCTACTTATACTTTGTGTAGATGCAAGACTTATGAATTGGAATAATATAAAGCACATACATAATAAAATAAAGAACAAGCAAATCCAACTTTAAAGAGACTCACAAGATTAAAGATGCAATTAAAGTACAAGCATTCTCAATGATCTCCAATGTAATCTCACAATTTTCTCTCTCTAATGGCTAAGTTTTCTGTGTACTATCTAAAAACTTTTGAAAAATAACCTTAAAACGTATTTATAATATTTAAAATACATTTTCTAAACAAAATAGGATAGCTGGGTCAGCACGCCTCTCAAACTGGTTTACGGGTCGTCTTGCATTCCACGGCCCGTAATTGGGGTCTCTTACAGAGTTGCTGGAAAATTGGACTTCAAGTCTACGACACACCCTCTATGACCTGTAAAGTGGTTTAATGACTTGTAGGGGGGTTCCATCCAATGAATCTTCAGAAAGTCCCAATCTTTGATCCTCAGGGCACAAACCATGGTCTACGACTCGTAAATCATTCCACGACCCATCTACATGTTTGTCGAATCAACTTCAAAAAATCAGCCCCTCACTAGAATGGTCGACAAAACCACTTCACAACTCGTAAAATGATCTACGACTCATAAAGGGTCTCGTACTGCATCAAAAATTAGCAACTTCTATATTTCTTCAGAAAATCAAGGCCAACCCTAGAATTCTGCCAATATAACACATGTTTTAAGCATCATAAGTATTTTATTTTGATAGGACATTAGTCGCCTTATTCCATTACCGATAGTCTATGAACATTCGAACTGATCCATCATTCTTCCTCACAAACAACACCAGAACACCCCGTGATGTTCTACTTTGTCTAATAAAACCCTTCTTCAGAAAATCCTTCAGTCGTTCCTTCTACTCCCTTAACTACATCGAGTCTATTCGATAAGGAAGAATGGAAATGGGTTAGATATTGGGAAAGAGTTCTATGTCCAAACCTACTTTCCTTTTGTGATGAACACTAGGAAAATCCTCAACAAAGACATTAGGAAACTCATTGAAAATTGGTGTTGACTCAAGAGATGAAACTTCAGAAGTGAAACCTCTAAACCTCACTAGGTGATGGACACACCCCTTACGAATCATCTTAGGGGTGGGTTTTTAAAATAGGAAACAAATTAACCCTTACATATAAAGTTACTACCATTCCACTCAAGAATAGGCTCATTTGGGAATTGGACTTGACTTTACTTTTTCAATAATCGATGGAAGCATAGGAAGCATGTAACTAATCAATCCCATGAATGACATCAAAATCTATTATGGTGAGTTTTAAGAGATCACAAGGGATAATTTTATGCAAAATGGACGCAAGTCAACCTCTATCGGCTCTCCTAGTAACAACTGACTCACCCAAGGGAGTACAAACTTCAAAGGGATCAAATAAGACCTCAAGACACATATTGAATCTATTTCCAAGGAAAGGTGTTACAAAATCATGATTGGCTTCCGGATCTAGCAATACATACACATCAAAATAGAAAACTTTCAACACACTAACAACAACATCAATAGTCTCTTCCACTTCTTATCTGGTGTGCAAGGCATAAAACAGCCTTGTTCATTAAAAACCTCTTTGAATTTGACCACCTTAGACACCATGGACTTGAGTCCTAACACCATCACCTCTATAGTCCCTAGTTTCATGACCAATTTTGCCGCACTTGAATCATGGAATAGAACCGACTAGACATTCTCGTTTATGGAGCCTCCACACTTCTTGTAATTTTTGAGAAGCTTGAGCACCCAGAACTTTTTGTGGCTTGGGGTTCAATCCCCTTATCCTTGTTGAACCTTATAGGAACAATAGTTAAACATTGTCCTGCTTGCCTTTGGCAACTATGAAACTTGCTATATACACCAACTCTTTGGTGGGAGAATCCACCATCCGCAATTCGAGCCCTTTTGGACTCCTTAGCATGCTCCCTCAAATTTTCATCTTTGATTTTTTTTGTTTAGGTCATATGGCAAGAGATGTCCATCTTGTTCACTAGCATGGTAGTCTTGCATTCCTTGAACACCAACTCGTATACTCCAAGAATAAACTTACTTATCCTTACTCTTAGATAGCTATCATGAATGGTGTATATTTTATAGATTGGTGATTTTAAGAGAGTATTCCCTTATTGGACTTTGACCATCCCTCAACTCCAACGGAAAGAACCAGTCCATAAGGCACCCTTGAATACTTCCCAGGTGATTGGTCTTACTTTATCACCCCTCTCCTCTACCTCTTATTCATGCCATAATTTTGTGACACCTTTGAGTTGATAGGCCACAAGCTTGTCCTTTTCATTTGGAATTACCCCCATAATAGCCACAATTCGATAGGCCTAATCAATAAATTCCATTGAGTCCTCACTTATCTTGGAGCCATAGTACTCAGGTGGGTTCATCCTCACAATGTCCAAGATTATATTGGCTAGATATGTGCTTGAGAAGTAAGGACAGCCTCTTGGTTGGTTTGGTTAGCCATGGATTCAACCAACATGGTCAAAGTGGCCTGGAACTCCGCATGAGAAACTACTTCTTCTTGTGGAAAGGGAGGAACTAGATCCTCATTCATGTCCCTTAGTGGAAGCACTCTTCATGATTGCATGATCTACAAAATTGCAATGAAAAGGCCGCTATATAGAGGAAATCTTGTGACAAATCTAAGGCACGACATGATTCATGAAAGAAGAAAATGTTTCCTAAATGCCATATAGTCTCTTATTCATAATCGTGGCACACTTTACAATCTTGAACAAGACCCTATTCGACATGTGTGTTTGAAATCTAAGAAGCATTTCAAAATCTCAAGCTATAATACCAAATTTATCATGACCTAAGCCTAGGTCCTAGTCATAACACGATAAATGAGGAACCCGAAGGCACCTCACCCAAGCCTCTTAGTATTAATCAAGCATTCTTGGGTATTGAACATAAACAGAAAAGAATTTAAATGTAAGGCGACATTTGTTGGAAGGTATAATAGTGCCTAAGATGTAATTTGGAAAATTTTGAAAGTGTAAGAGGGATTCACAAAAAGGTTTACGAGTCGTACAATTATATACGAGCCATGCATTGGTTCGTGGCTTCTAAGTGAGCAATTCTAGTAGGTCAAGTTTGAAGGGCCACTAATGTACTAAGGGGATGATGGATCATAGGTCGTTCCACGGGCCATAGCTTGTGCCCATAGAATGGAGGGAACACTTTGTGGAAAAAATGGTTTTCTAAAGTTTTGAGTACGAGTTAGCAGCAAGGCTCGTTGATTATTTTACAAGTCATAGTTGAAGTCGTATTCTAGGTTTTTAAAAAGTCCAAAGTGTGTGTTACCAATATGAGACCCCTTTCACGATCTGTGGAATGGACCACGATCCATAATCGAGGTCTCGTTATCCTGTCTAGGCCTGGTAATGGAACCGGGACCTATCGATACCGGTCCAATTCCGTCCCGGTTCAGTTCAAATTCTGGACCAAGTCTGGTCCTATACTGGTAGGTCCAGTTTAGAGGGGTATCAAGAAGGGAAAGGTAAAAAATCTCGGTAATTACTGGTACCGGTTTACTGGTTTTGATTCAGTGATCAGTCCAAAATTTACCCATTTAAAAAAAATTATTTAATTGGAATTATAACCATTTGAAGTGGGGCCCTTACGCCCGACGGCTCAATTCCAATTTCCAGGGAACTAGCCATTCCAACGGCTATTTACTTTACTTTAGGTTTTTTAATTCCTAAAAATCTATAAATACCCCTATAATTATTTCATAATTCATACAAATTCTCTGAATCAGAATCTCTCAATACATTCTTAAAATTCTCTCAACTTTCTCAACTCTTTCATTTTTCAAATCTCTGTACAACTATCAAAATAATTATTAATATTAATTATGTACTCTCGCTTATCTTAATTAATTAATTCGTATTATTAATTAGTTAATTAGTTATTTGAAATTTGGAGCAAATTTTGGTGGAGCATATTTAGAGTATATTCAAGCTTCAAGTTTCATCAACTTCAGCTTCTATGTCCGTGTTTACACAGATGTTTGGTACATTCGTTCCAACTTATTAATTTCATATTATTAATTTCTATTTTTTAATTGTTTTTTGTTACTTGTTAGTTGTTACTTCTTGCTGATTTACTAGTTGAATTATTTTTCCATTATTCATAAATTCATATTATCGTTTATGAAAAATGGATTCTGGTAGAAAAGGAAAGGGAAAAAGTACTTTCTTTTGTAGAATTGCAAAAGCATTAAACGGTAAAAAAAAAACAAGTGGTGGTTCTTCTAAACCAACTAGATAACCGCCAATTCTTATAAATACTGAAGATTTTACGCATGTTAATGAAACTTGTTTTGATATCGATTCTAATATGGGATTAAATCATGAATTTCTTCAACAATGATTTGGTTTTAGTGAAGATTTACCGGAAGATGATTTTGAAATTAATGAAGATGATTATACTTATGACGGTGATGAAACGCAAACCCCATATACTGCTACTACTCCCCCCCCTCCCGCTCGCGCTCGCGCTCTCCCCGTACATCCAAACGCATCTAGTAGGCCTAAACCATAATGTTTAAAAAAATCGATTGTTTGGCAATTTATGACACAAAGTGAATGTAAAACAAAGGTTATTTGTAATAAATGTAAATATGTTTTAAACTATAAAATTTCGGGAAAGGCGGGTGAGACGGGTCATTTGAATAATCATTTGATGAATTCTTGTAAGTTAGAATTTTTGAATGCTAAAGCCGTTGCGGAAGCACAAAAACATGGAATTTCCCTCCCCGAACAATCCGTAGGAGAAGGTGGTTCTAAAATGGTTCAGACACAATTAAACTCTACTAATGTTTTCAATCCTAATACACATCGCCCCTATAATAAACAACGAGCACATTGGATTCATGAAAATAGATTTTTGCAAAAATAAATTTTAGGTAATAAATGTTATGAAATGCGTAAAACTGGTTCTTATATTGCTCAAAATATTCTTGAAGTCTTACAATTTTATGGCCTATCTAATAAAATAATTAGTGTAACTTTAGATAATTCTTCTAGTAATAAAAATGTTGTTGATTATTTAAAACCTATTCTTACTCCTATTTATGAAAATGATTTTCATATAAAGTGTGTTGCACATATATACAATTTAATTGTTAGAGATGGTATTTCTTTATTTGATAATTATTGTAATAAAGTTGAATTAGTATGTCATTTTATTTTTAAATGTTAGGTCAAGGCTAGACGTAATGAATTTGAAAATAGGTGTATTGAATGCAATTTATCTGTTTGAAAAAATCCTAAAATGGTAGTTACTAGGTAGAATTCTTTATATGACATGCTTCAAGTAGCTTATGAGTATAGGACGAATGCACAATGGTTTGGAATGCACATAATTCTAATATGAATTTTCAAATTGATGACAACTATTGGAAAGATATTAAAGAACTAGTTGATTTTTTAAAAGTTTTTTTACTTATTTACTAAACAAATTTCGAGCCTTTATTATCCTACTATTTCTTCCGTTTTATCAAATATTTGTGTTTTCTCTTGTAAATTTTCTAAGTTTAAAAATAATCAAAAATTTTAACAACTAGTTAATAAATGATTGATAAATTTAAAAAATATTTTTTAAAATTCCTCAAATTTATTTAATTGCAAATCTATTTAACTAGACTTATAAAGAAGTAGGTGTATCTAGAATGGTAGATAATATTTATAGACATTTAGAAATTGAAGACAAAGAACAAAATCCTTCACATCATTTGTTATTTGTTAAAAGTAGCATTAGATTAGAGGCTAGGAAAGTTTATGATTTATATATTTCTACTTTAGATGATGTACAATTTCAACAACCAGAACCATATAGTTGTAGACACGACAATGATATTGATGACATGGTAGAGTACAATATTCGTTTTAGTGCTAACAATCATATGATTTTGATGCATATCTTAACCAGGGTACGGAAAATATTAAAGATATGCTGCTTTTGGACTGGTGGAGGAATCGAGGCAAATCTTTTCCAAGACTTCAGCAGGTGGTCCGTGATATTTTACTTATTCAAGCATCATCCGTGGCTTCAAAAGGAGCTTTTAGCGTGGCAAGATACCAACTTGGGGACTTTTGACAATCACTAGTAGCAGACAGCTTGGAAATATAAGTTTTATTTAGAGATTGGATAAATGCGTAGCGGAGGAATTTAGGACGTCCAAATCTGTTATTTCAATTTGAAACTGACATAGATAATAATTTTATCAGAATCAAGTAAAGACGGCATGGATTTCATGGAAGAACAAGCTCAAGTTGAGATTCCGAACAATGTAACACTAGAAATGTTAGAACAACATAGGCAAGAGTTTCAAAATGGTATAAGATATTAGTATATTATAAATTATAAATTTGTAATAAACAAGGCCTAATTGAAACAAAACCCTTCCTAGAAGGTGGCTGCGTAAATTAGGTGTCTAATTGAAACAAAACCCATCCTAGAAGGTGGCTACGTAAATTAGGTTTTTTTTCTAATATTTGTACAACACGAAACTTCTTTAATAACATAATAAGTTTATAAAATAGTCACCTTATTTTTTTATATTGTTAATGTTAGACCCCGTAATTAGCTAAATGGAGGTCAATTGCTCATTCGGGAAAATTGTTGTGATTGAGGTATATTTTA
>JAOTQR010104843.1:0-27738 GCA_025774065.1 Solanum ossicruentum | reverse complement strand
ACAAAAGACTTTAAGAAAGTTGAAACTTTATTTCCTAGTGGAATGAATTAGTGCTGCACTTGATCCATTTTTAAAGACCAATTTGGCCAACTTTTTCCTCCACGTTAGACCTGATAATGACACCCATTAATAGTCTATTAATTCAGCATCTTATTCTCCAAAATTGGGCTTAATTGGGTCTCAAATATGATAGACCTTTGCTGCCAATTTCTAGCTTTGTTCTTAGTTGGTTTTGGATCAAAATAGCCAAGTGATTTGTAGTGTACTTCAGACGTTTTTAAAATTCTTCTTGGACTGAAGATAAGGTCCATTTATGATACTAAAACATGGGCCAAAGTTACACCCTTAACACGGAATTTATTCATAATCGAACTTGAACAAAATCGATGTCGAGCCTCGTCTCCGTTTAGCTATCAATTTTAAGCCAAGGAAGTAGGTGAATCACCTACTTAATTATTAAGTCATACAAAAACCTCAATTCTTTACTTAGTTTAGGGTTGATGTATCATCAATTTAGCACCAACACATACATACCCTCGACCCTCTTAAGCATTTAGACTCACATATCGCTCATTAATACGAGATTCAAGCACTTTCCAGAATTGATGCTAATTTGATCAAACCATAACATGATTTATTTACATAGCATTAGTACATATAAAATGTGGGGTGTTACAATAATATATAAGTATAAATGAGATGAAAAAGGACATGAATGTGAGTTTAGGCATGCACAAGGGATATCGCTCAATAAGAAAGAGAATCAATGTGTGAAAGATCATACACAAGGAATTATGTTGCAAAGTTATAAAATTGTGGGAGAATACCTGCACTGACATATAAGACTATGTGAACTACTACATTGGTTCATACATAACCCCATATATTGGCACCGGGCGGCCACTTGCTGGTTGGAACTCCATCACTTCCGATTGATATGTTGCAAGAATACAACACATTTGATGCCTAAAACTTGGAATTTTGTGTGTTTACAAAGCGACTTATGGTTTTTTATATGTTTTCGTGTTTATTTTTGCAAAAAACATAGGTTAGATTAATTTTGGGAAAAGTTACAGATTGTACTGATTTTCAAGATATACAAGCCCACTATGAGTCGTAGAGGCAGTCTCATATCAACTCAAGTTTTCAAAAGTGATGTATAAGAATATGGTGTTCAGCCATACGAGCACCAGGTATGAGCCGTAGTCTCTTCTACGGCTCGTAATGGGTGGCCTAGTAGCAAATTAGAGTGTTAACAAAAATTGTGCCAAGAAATGCAAGTGTGGACTATGAGAAGACACTATGATTCATAAACCATACTATAACTCATAGAGGTATATCATAGCACTAATGTGCAAAATGCAAAATGTTGATAATGAAAGCTCCATTATGACTCATGGGGCATACTACGAGTCGTAATTATGAGCCATAACAGACGCTGACCAAATTTTCTATTTAATTTAGGGACTCATTTGTAAATACTATATATAGTATATTTTAGGGTTTTACAGCAAGATCTTTGCAGTTTTGTAGAGTTCTTGAGTTTGGTAGAGGGTTTTAGAGAGAAAATAGTTAGTAGATTTTTAGGGTATTCTTTGGTGACTCAAATTTGGAGATTAGATTCACTTGTGGATTAATTTCATCATTCAAGCTTGTGATTCTAAATACAAAGGTGCTTTTACTATTCTTCATTCTTCTTGGGTAAGTTATCAACTATGTTTTCATTATTCGTTGTTGATTTATGTCCAAGTCATAAGTAGCTAAACCCACAACTTGGGGTTGTGGGAACCATGAGTTGCTAACCATAGAAAAAGATTATTTGTACTTCTTGAGTTGGGTATTTGCATGTATTATCCATTTTTCTTCATTTTAAATGTTAATTAATGGCGGCCAACATTGAACCCCGCCTAGTGTCATGATCCCGATCCAGATAGTGATGAATAGGAAAAGGAAATGATTAATAGAATTTGATTGATGTCATCTCATCTAATTAACCAAATCCGGTGAAGGTGAAGTTGACTGGGAAAATGGTAATGGTTGGTTTGGCACACTATGGTAGCCGACAAGCACCATAGTGAAATTCGACCTTCACCTTCAAAAGAGGGCTTGAAGAACCTAAATTACTGTCTTGCACGCAATGTCCCAATTGATATTGTGCTATCCTAGGTATTTAAGTTAGTGGATCATAGGGAACACAATTTCCCAAGTTGTTTTCCAATTTGATTGTCTCTCTGTTTTATTTGTTTAGTTTAATTTTCTATCAATCTTTGCAAAAAACCCCTTCCTTGAGAATTGAGTTATTTGATATTTGAATTGATGGACGGTGAATCAAAGAGGCAAAGACCCATATTCCCTTGGGATTTGACCTTAACATTGGTTTAGGTTTTTAAATATTGGCAATTGCTTTAACTTAGAAATAGATGCGTATCTTGAGCGTCGATCAAGAAAAATGGCATCGTCGCCGGGAAATACGGTGATGCTTTGATTTGGTTTCAGTAGTAGTTAATACAAGTGTTTATTTCTAACTTCTCTTGTATTTTACTTTTGTTTTTGTTTTTGTTCTTTAGTTTCTTTTGCTGGGTATACTAGGTGTATTCCCAATAAAAGGAGCCAAGGCGGACCCTTAGCTCCAATCAACTGAGAGATTCAACGTGTTGGAAAGAGAATGGCCCAACCAAATGTGAATATTATGGTTGATAAAGCCATGGACCAA
This sequence comes from Solanum ossicruentum, assembly GCA_025774065.1. Taxonomy (NCBI): domain Eukaryota; kingdom Viridiplantae; phylum Streptophyta; class Magnoliopsida; order Solanales; family Solanaceae; genus Solanum; species Solanum ossicruentum. Next base: position 25,025 of record JAOTQR010104843.1, on the reverse strand, counting down.
AATGATGATGTTGGTAGAGAAGATAATCCACCACCAAGGAAAAATACTCCACAAATTAGGGATTCAACGAGAATGCATATGGATGGAACCAATATCGGTTGAATCCCATCGCCATGGATATCACAGGAGTTGTAGTGTTGCCACCATTATCGGCCGACACTAAGTTCACGGTGTCAAGTAGATTACTCCAAATGCTTCAGAACCGTGGTTTGTTTAGAGGGTTACCTACTGAGGATCCTCATAGCCATCTGTATAATTTGGCTTTTTTATGCAAGTGTGTGATGGGTACACAAAATATTTTTTGAATAATGTTGGTTTACGTGTGTTCCCTCTATCTTTTACCGGTAATACAATAGTTTGGCTATCACTCCACAGAGCTCAATCACTAGTTGGGCCGAATTGCAAAGAGCCTTCTTGGAGAGATACTTTCCAAGGTCAAAGAAGTTTAAATTAAAGGATCAAAACCATAACTTCAAGCAATTGATGGGTGATTCCATTAGCACCACGTGGGAGAGGTTCACCAAGTGTTAAAGAATGGTTCCAGACCATAAGATCGTGCATGATGCCTTTGAGGAGATTTTCTATCAGGCTCTTAACGAGAATAGTCAAGCTTGTGCCAATACCATCATGGGAGGCATGGTCTTAGATCAACAGTTCACAAAAACAGCAAAAAGGATGGAGCAAGTCATCAAGGTCAACAGAGATGGGGAAAAGGAAGAGAGCTTCTACAAGGAGCTCATGTACGGTGAGTTTTAGATTGGAGCAAGCTAAAATCAACGAGAAGATCATGTAATAACTTTCTCAACTCGGCACGATTATGGAATTTGTGGTTAAGCAAAACCAAGAAAGAGTACATGTAATAGTCAACCAACCTCCTAGAGTGCCCATGTACGATGAACAATATTATGATAAAGATTCTTGCTTTGTCAGAGATCAAGCTGTGGGTTTTCAAAACAATGCCCAAGGGTCCAATTTGAACTATTTACGTCTAGGTTCCAGAAATCATAGTCGGAACTACAACAGCGAGGGCGCATATAGAGATAACTATAAGGGTTATTTTGAGAGATATAGGGTTCCAGCGGCCGAGAGGTGATGAAGAGATAGTTATAGGAACGGTCCTTATGTGCCTCCTCATAATCATGACGCAGTTTATAATAATTCAAGCATATAAGAGATCTTTCATAGGTTCTTTAACAAAGCGAAAATAAAGATGAGACCCTAAAGGGAATGAAGTCTGATATCTTAAGCATAAACTAAAAGATAGTATCTCATTCTGTGGCCATCAAGCAACCAGAAAAACAATTTCATCAAGTGTCCCTCTAATTGATTCAATGCCAAAAGGGTACTTTGCTGAGCAATATGGTTTATAATCCTAAGAATGAGTGATATTTCATGGCGGTTATGAAAAGGAGTGGAAAGAATACCGTTGACCCTCCAATGCCAGTGGTTGTTGATGAGGTTCGTGAAAAGAATGTTGATAATAAAGTTGAAGTTGAGGAAGAAGGTTAGGCCAACAATGGATTAAGAGGTAAAGTAGTGAAGGAGCTAGGAAAGTATAATACTATCCCAAGACCTCCTCCCCCTTTTCCCCAAAACCTCAAACAAAAGGAGGAGGATAGTAAATTCAAACACTTCCTCTCCATGTTGAAACAATTGTCCATCTACATTCTCCTTGTCGAAGCATTAGAGAAAATGCTTCGGTATACTAAATATATGAAGGATTTAGTGATGAAAAAGCGCACGGTGAGCCCTTGTACCATCGGTGATATTGAGTTTGCAAGAGCGTTGTATGATTTGGGAGCAAGTATGAATTTGATGCCTCTTACAGTATTTGAAAAGCTTGGTTTGGGTTCCCCTGGTCGGATGAGAATAAGGTTATTGATGGTAGATAGGACAATCAAGAAACCGAAGGGAATACTTTACAATGTATTAGTGAAAGTGGATAAGTTAACACTCGAACTACAAGCTAACTTTCTGACTCATAGTGCAAGCTACGAGTCGTGAATGGGGTTCATCATGCCCAATAAGATTTCAAATTTTTCTAAGTGCAAAATGGTCTAGGAGACCAAGATTTATGGGTCGTAGACCAAGCTATGACCAATAGTCAGGGTCTTGTAGACTCGACTCAGTAACTTTTTAAAATTAATTGGTAATGGTTAAATAGGGGTCAAAATCACTTTGAATCTATTTTTTAACCCTAAATTACCAAAAATCACCATAATTCATCCCCTTGGCCCCCACAGTTTGCTCCGATCGTGTTCCAGTCACCTTTCCCTATTATCGACTAGTACTTCGGCCACAGGGTTTTGTTGGTATTCATCCTATTATTCTTCATCAGATTCATCTCCATTCTTAGTAAGGTTCTTGATTTAGTTTTCACCATTAAAATTGTGTTATTAGTGACCGATAAAACTTGTGCTAATGACTTGAGTTGCATGTAACCTTGCCATTCTTACTTCATTATAGTTTGTATTGAATACGAAACTAGGGTTACCATATGAAGGTTAATTGTTTATGCCCTAAGAAAAATAACCATTTGTTTGTCAGTATAGATGAATTGCCACGAGTATTTATGTTCCTGTTGTGTGCAGATTGATCAAAATTCATTCATGGCTGATGATTGAGTACCAATTGTATAGGAGCATGTTAATTCTTGAGTTATTTTTGTGTTGTTGGAATCATGAGTTGATTATACCTGGTGCTTGTTGAACTGATCCCTAAAGTGATCTTAAATGATTTTGAGTGATCTCTGTGTATGGTTTGAGATTAGTGATATAAATTCAAATTTGAATGAGTTGGGGAAGGTTGATTGGTTGCATGTTCATTGAGATATCATTGTGATGGGTAGGTTCTTATTTTGAAATCATGTTTAGGGGTAAGGGTTGAATTATGTTTAGTATATGAATGCCATTAATTGCTTCGATGCTATTAGGACTAGTTTTGAATTGTTCATAAGGTATATGTGGTGAGATTAAGAATTTCAGGTACAAGTTGCTTCATGCTACGGGAGTCTCATACGACTCTTAGATGGGTTTTTTGACTCATAGTTGCCTCTGTAAGAAGTAACAATAGCCTAAAATTTTGAAGTACTCACCATGCGACCCCAACCTACGAGTTGTAGAACCCTCTACGAATCATAGTTGGGTCTCATGGACTAGTGCCTATGTTGAATTTGGTCTCTGGAACCTTGTACGACTACTAGTCTATGATTTGTAGTCAAGGCTACAAGTTGTGTTTGTGTATCATACCTGGGACTAGAGTTTAAAATTATCATGTACCTTTGTATTACGAGGTCATAGTATGAACCATAGTCCCAACTACGAGTTGTACATGACTCTCGTGTCTGCCATCTGCAACAGATCTATGTATCTTTTTCTTTTGTTTCTTTTATTTGATTTATTTTTTTTGTTGATAGTTTGGGGCTCATTCTATTTTTCTTTTAATTGTTTGAAGGTATTATGGCCCCTTAAAGTAGATGTGCAACACTTAAAGCCCTTAAAAGGAGACTTGTTGACGAGTCTTTAGACAATGAACACTCAGGTTGATCTACTGAGATCCACAATGTCCATCTTGACCTAGAGGCACAGACGCCTTAGACTATGGCTACTGTGAGAGCTGCTCAGATCTAGGTTCGATATGATAGTCCCTCCTAGTCTGAGGTGGAGGGAAATGGTGAGGGGTCTGAGTAGAGTCTACCACAGATGACTTCATCACATATGGAGTCTACTTTAAAAAAGGCCTCCCAGGTCTATGAAGATGCATAGTCCTCATCCACTTAATCTTTATCGAATTATGTGACTCATAGATAGGGTGTCGAGAGTAAGGACGCCATCTATAATGAAAGCTTAAAGCCAAAAGGGAAGAGAAAACCATATGACTTTTTTATGAGGAGCCTCAGTTGATTGATACAGGGTTGAGCCATGTCCCCAGAGTTGATTGATACGTCAGAGAAAGCGGTTCTGGTAGCCAGCATCTTAGCTAGCTATAATATTGATTTGGCTTGACTCATAACTGAGCAGACACATAACTCGGCACTCCGGAGGACCACATGCATACCATTCCCGATTCTAATCTATAGACTCTGCCTAGCAACAAAGGTGGAGGTATCACTTCAAATTGATCCTTTAGTTGCATCCTTCCACATTATTTAGACCTGCCTGATCAAGGCTGATGAGAAATTCGTGGCACTTCAGTGGGCACAACCTCCTCATATACCCGAGCCATTCATGCCAAAGCCACAAGTTGAGGGTTCGACCACTGCCACCACTACTACTCTAGCTACTGCTATTGATAAGGGACCACCACAGCCTAAGGCAGTCGATATTGAGAGAGGTCTCACCATAGTTGCACCTACGCTAGAGGCTTCTACAACACATATTCCTTTCACGGATATACCTATTATGTCTGTATTGCTTTTTGGGCTATGGTGCAGAGATTATCACGGACCGAGGTTCAGTTATATCGGCTTATGATGTAGATTAGGCCGTGGGTCTAGCATACCGTTGAGAAGTTAGAGGCTCATTGCAAGGCATTCACCACTTCCATAATTGACCAGAGTATTGCTATGGTGGATGCTTGTATCGATGCCTTTGAGGAGTACGTATAGAAGAGACTAGCCAAGGCCTGACCAACAGACTTATCAGCCCTTCGTGAGGAGTTGAAAAAATTTAAGGCTGACTTGACTTCATCATTAGTGGCCCCGATTATAGCTCCCGAGCCTACACCTTTAGAGGAACTTCTATTTGATCTATTTAATTTGAAGAATCCCCCACCGGGTGCTCCTAAAAAGAGACCCATTGATGATGATGATGTAGAGGAGTGGCTGGTGCACCAGAAGACCTCCACGATTGATGAGGAAGCAGACGAGGATGCAATAGCACTTGTCTTGAGGGAATCGAGAGATAAAAAGGGCGAAGAAAAGCCCACGAGTAGGATAAGTTTTAGATGTTGGCTCGTACAGTGCGGCTACAGCAGGGACTACCCCTTTAGAGGGAGGTAATCAGAGGCAGCCAGAGATCATTTCTTAGGCACCATAATATGTTTGTTTTTGACCCCTTGTGCTGATTTTGATTTTGTATTGTACATTGAAGACAACTTACATTCTTTTTGGTGCGGTGTGGGTGGCTATGGACTAGGGTGAAGTTTGAGTAGGTTTTAGTCCATAGCTACCCCAAATTTTTTATCCCGATATTTTCTTGCCTGTGTTTTTTTTCCTCGTGGATATTTTACTTTCTGTTGAACCGACATATGTAGGAGTTTTAGATAATATTTGTATTGTATGGTTGTTAAACTTATGACATGTATCTTATTTTTAATGATTTATGAAATATTTTGAAAAATTGGTACCTATCTAAATTTTGTTGATTAGTAGATATGTTGCAATCATGCATGTTTGAATGGTTTGGCAATTTTTGTTCTGATTAAGTGAAGGAAAATTGATACTTGAAGCATGATCAGTGAGTCTTTTTGGCTATGTGTGCAATTTCATGTGCGTATGAGCTAATTTTCTTGTATTCATGCATTGTGTACTGATTTAGAACTTTCCTTATTATTTTAAGTTAGAAAGGAGATTAGATGAAGTGGAAAGGGATCTTAGTCCCCTGTTCTTTGATTTAGTCCACTTTTGCCTAAATAACTAACCAAATGAAAGAGCTTATCCCTTGTTCCGAGTGTTTGAGCCTTACATGTACCTTTTTCTTTCTTAACACCTAATTAACTTAACCTTGTCTAGTGAATTACCTTGATTTTTGCCCTGGTCTATCCTTGAGAATTGTGAATCTTAACTTAGGCAAAAAGCCTAAGTTTAGTGTGGCTACCAAAAGTGGCCCTAGTTTGAGAATCGAATATTGTATACTTAACCGCAGGCTAAAAGCCTAAGTTGAGTGTGACCTCTATTGTGGCATAATAGTAAAAATAAGGTGATGAGTTGGGAATAAAAGAAAGAGTAGAAAGTCCTATACCAGATAAAAGAAAAAGAGAAAAAATGCCTTAGACTGAGCTGAAAGAGCAAAATGAGTTTGAAAATAAGGCACAAGCTGAAAAATGAAGAGAAAATACTCAGAGAAGCTTGAAAATGAAGTAACAGGGAGAATAAGTTGGGAATAATTGGGTTGGTGAGGTGAAAGTGTTCAAAAGCATGGTTCAAGCTTTGCTTTTAGTCACTAATTATTCAAAATGCCATACCAAAGCCCTATGAGCCTACGTGACAAGCTTATAAAGTCCTAAAGTGATCCTAATTCAATTAGTCAACAGTCCGAGTTATATTAGTATATAGGCAAGCCTTTGGTATTAGTTGTCATGCATGAATCTCATTTGTGAGAGTGAGTAAGCTTGCGAATTCCTATGATCAACATTTGAAAGCATATTGAATGTTAAAAAGGGACTTCCTTTCTGTGAGGTCATTTGCATTGCATGGTTAACATTTGACTTGTTCAGTTAATGTGAATTATCAATACTCCTTAACTTGTCATAGTTGGATTGCCAAGTGTATCAATATGTTGTGGTGTGCGTATTTGTGTCACGACCCAAGACTAGGGCTTAGACGTGACACGGCGAATGAGGAAGCCAAAAGAACCTCATACAAGCCTCTTGTCTTATCATTACACATCATTGGTCGTGAAAGCATTTAAATGATATATGAAAGTAGAAAGAGGGCAATGAGACTAAGGGAAAGCTTGCATAACATCATAATCAAGAGATAAAAGAGTCAAAGCTCATATCATAGGTACATGGCATGTACAACAACACCTCTACTACATAGATAGAGTGGGGGCCAAGAAAAAGCAACCAGGCTCACCCTCATAGCTAAAGTAAACAATAAAGAAGAATGTGTCAATACATAGTAAGAGAAACTTAGACTAAGGTCCCCCAAGTGGAGGACTCACCAACTAGATTGAGTAGTACTAAACTAGCCAAGTGGAGGAGGAGGACGATCAAATTGAACACTGGCTCCTACATGGTGACATCATGTAGGCATAGAGTACACATTAGTACGTTTGAATGTACTAAGTATGTAGGATAAAATGCAACAATAGAAAGGCATCATAATAAAAATACATAGAGATAAGCAATAGATAACATAGTAGCAATATGGCATGCATGATTATTGCTTAAGTAAGACATGCTTACATATAATAGAATATGTGTGTAAGAAGAGACCAGTAACTATTGGTGGATCTTCAGTCCTTACAACCCTTAGTAATTGAGGTACAAACCCTATCAATTGGTTGGTGTATCATCACACCCTACCCCTATGGTGATTGAGGAAAAAACCCTGTCCATAGGTTGAGAGGTATAAATCCCCAACAAGAATGGTGGATCATCGCACCTTACCACCCTTGGTGTCAGACTACAAATCCCCCAAATTGATGGATACAACCCCTAACAAGGTTACACGGCAAAAAACCCCTGAGTAGGGCATGGTCACATTCAAACACTACATAGAGAGCACCACATACATGCAACTATTTCATCATCATTTCATCATATCATTTTCATATAATATCATCATATAGTTATTCATCTCACAAGACATGCATTGGACCTTAAATTGCTCAAGACACCACAATCAAACATTTTATCAAACACTTAGAGGGTATGCAATGCTAGTGAAAAACCATGCAATTCAAGAGTGAAATCATGCTAGAAAATTCAATGTAAAGCCTTCAACAGATACTTGGTAACACCCTCAAGCAATTTACATCAAAACCCTTCACCAAATCTTACAATAGACCTTGCTTTCATAACTCAAAACATAGCAAAACAATCACAACGTCATGAGCTTCAACATAGTTTGCAACGATTTTCATAATAAGATAGACCCAATTGTAAATCAACTTTAAATCATGCAAATTAGAGTAAAAGGGAGCTTGGGTATCATGGATAAAAGGAACCTATGAAAGAAACCCACATACCTTAGCTTGGAGATGAACTTGATTAAGATTAGAGATGGAGACTTGAAGTTTGAGAGAAAATCCTTAGATCCGAAGAGGGTTTTAACTATTGAGTTTAGGAGATAAAATATTAGCGAAGTGTTTGAATGAGTATTGGGGAATATTTAGAATGATATGAGGGTGAAAAATGATTAAGTATAGGCATTTTCACATTTGGGAACACTTAGGACCAAGAATTAAAAGTCTTGGACCGAAGTCAAAACTGGGCCAGATTTATCACTAGTGCACGCCCTTTGCGTGTCGCACTAGGGGCGCGAAATACTCTCTAGAATTTGCATTTTGAGAATTTTGAATTTTGATACGTTTGCTCTAAAATCAGGTTTAGACCCTCCTCCCCCTAATTTTGACCCCCTGAAAAAATATGAAGTCGGATGTTTGATATCAAGCACATATTTGAGATATATGAAAGTTACAATTTTGGGCACTTTCAAGGCACATTTTTGAGCACTTTTTGGTGTTGTTTCAATATCTCCCCCTGGGAACTTTCATCCTCAAATATCAGAGGAACGTATATAAGAGACATAAATATGAAATGTTAAGCCCAGATAGAGATGTAACAATGCACTTAAACATCATTTCAAATATCGAATCATAAATGAAAAATCATTGTGAACTTGTTAATTTAAACATAAACATATGCATTCTCAACTTGTTAATTCCTCCAAAGGACTTTAATGAAAGCCACCTCTTTGTTTCTTAACCTCTTCACTTGACTATCGAGGATCTGAACCAGAATCTCTTCATATGTCAAATCATCCTTAACTACACAAACAACATCAAGTACCACAATGGTATTCGGATCACCCATACATTTCCTCAACATGGATACATGAAACACCGGATGAACCAATTACATCTTACTAGACAACCTTAACTCATATGCTATCTTGCCAACCCTCCTCAAGATCTCATAAGGACCAATATATCTTGTGCTCAACTTGCCCTTCTTACCAAAATGGACCACACCCTTCATGGGTGAAACCTTTAGGTAAACCAAATCACCATCTTTGAATTCAAGGCCTCTTCTTCTCACATCGACATAGGATTTTTGATGACTTTGGGCCGTATTCAACCTTTCCCTAATCATACTAACCTTCTCAAGAGCCTCCATGACCAGATCTAGTCCCAAAAAAGCTATTTCACCAACCTCAAACCATTCGACCGATGATCTACAATGTCTCTCATAGCGAGCCTCAAAAGGAGCCATACCGATGCTAGAATGATAGCTATTGTTACAGGAAAAGTCAATCTATGGAAGATGATCGTCTTAACTACTTTTAAGCTCCAACACACACACTTTAAGAGTATCCTCAAGGGTTTGGATGGTCCTCTCAGCTTGGCCATCCATTTGAGGGTGGAAGGCCAGAGAAAGCATAACCCTAGTACCAAGACCCCTTTGGAAATATCTCCGAATATGAGAAGTAAATTTTGCCCCACGATCTGATATGATGGACAAAGGAACCCAATGCAACCTTACCAAGTCATAAATGTACAATCTTGCACAATCTTCAGCCCCAAATGTGGTCTTAACCGGTAGAAAGTGAGCAGATTTTGTCATCCTATCAACCACCACCCAAATAGAATCAAAACCTTCTCTAGTCTTGGGCAACTCAACCACAAAATCCATATTTATCTCTTCAATCTTCCAATTAGGAACCTCAATGTCTTGGGTTAGGCCACCCAGCCTTTGATCTTTGGCTTTGACTTGTTGACAAGTATGACAACCGAAAATAAATTTGGCAATGTCGGTTTTCATGCCTCTCCACCAATACACATCTCTCAAATCTCCATTCACTTTGGTGGAGCCAAGGTGGCTGGAATAAGAATAGTTGAGTGCCTCATCAAGGATTTTTTCTATCAAACCATCGACACAAGGTACACACAACCTACGTTGGTACCTAAGAGCCCCATCTCCCCCTTGGGAGAAAATCTCCACCTTGGGAGAAAATCTCCACCTTGCCCTCTTTCACCAAGTCTTCAACTCTAACAAGGAGGGATCAAGATCTTGTTTTTCCATCACCTCATCAACCAAAGAAGACTTAGAACCATCAACAACAACCACACCACTATCACCATCCTCTTCCAACCTAACTCTTAATCTAGCCAAATGCACCTCCCTAGCTATCTCCTTCTCACTTCCATCAACATAAGCTGAGCTACCCATGGACTTCCTACTCAAGGCATACGCCACCATATTTTCCTTACCTAGATGATAATTCACACTCATATCATAGTCCTTAGGAAGTTCCAACCATCTCCTTTGTCTTAAGTTGAGATCCTTTTGAGTGAAGACATATTGGAGGCTCTTATGATAGATGAAAACATCTACATTCACCCCATACATGTAGTGATGTCAATCTTTAATGCAAACACTATGGCGGCTAACTCTAGATCATGGATAGGGTAGTTCCTTTCATGTATTTGAGTTGTCTAGAAACATAAGCTATTACATTACCACTTTGCATCAACACACAACTCAAACCCACTCTTGAAGCATCACAATACACAACAAATCCCTCAAGCCCATCCGGTAGAGATAATATAGGAGCAGACATAAGATTATCTTTCAATGTTTGGAAACTCCTTTCATATTCATCTGACCACACAAACTTGGCCTTCTTTTGAGTCAATTTTGTCATAGGTGAAGCAATAGAAGAGAAACCATTCACAAACCCCCGATAATAGCTTGCTAAACCCAAGAAACTCCTAATGACCTATGGGGTCGATGGTCTAGGCTAATTCCGAGAGGCCGATGTAGGAGCATGAGGGGCTTGAGCCCCTTGGTTGGCATGATTGCCACCACTTGTGCAAGCAAGGTCAGAGCATCCCTAAGCTCTCCATTTGCCAGTTGCTCCTCAGGCGTGCAAGCTTGTCTTCCCCTCATGTTAGGCATGATCTAGCATTAGCAAAGAACAATCGTTAGGGGAGGGAAGCTTACTTCAACTCTATAGCACGACTTAGAACATGAAGAAGTGAAACCATACCTAAAATGTCTCAGAGCCTCCTACTCATATTGTGGTGCACAACACAACCATGAATATGACTCTAAACAACATGGTGTGTTGGACCCCGAGGATCTAACAACCTAGTGCATTTATACCAAGTTTGTCATGATCCAAGCCAAGGGCCTATATGTGAAATGATGAATGAAGAACCAGAATGAACCTTAAACAAGCCTCTTCTGTTATCATTATACATCATTGCTCGAGGAAGCATTTAAATGATATACGAAAGTAAAAATAGGGCAATGGGACTAAGGGAAAGCTTGCATAACATCATAATCTAGAGACAAAAGAGGCAAAGCTTATATCATAGGTACATAGCATGTCCAACAACACCTCTACTACACAGATAGAGCAGAGTCTAAGACAAAGCAACCGAGCTCACCCTCATAGCAATAAAGAAGAATGTCTCAATGCATAACAAGAGGAACTTAGACTAAGGTCCCCAAAGTGGAGGACTTACCAAATAGCTTGAATAGTACCGGACTAGACATTTCGAGGAGGAGAATGATCTGCTTGAACACCAGTTCCTATATGGTGACATCATGTAGGTATAGAGTATGCATTAGTAAATTTGAATGTTGGATGCAATGCAACAATAGAAAGGCATCATAATCAAAATGCATAAAGATAAGCAATAGATAACATAATAGCAATATAGGATGCATGATTAATTCTTAAGTAAAACATGCTTACATATAATAGAACATATGTACAAGAAGAGACCATTAACTATTGGTGGATCATCACACCCTACCACCATTAGCCATTGAGGTGAAAACCCTGTCAATAGGTTGGTAGATCGTCGTACCCTACTACCCTTAGTGATTGAGATAAACACCCCATCAATAGGTTTATGGGCACAAACTCCCAATAAGGTTGGTCGATCGTTGCACCCTACCACCCTTGGTGGCAGAGTACAAGTCCCCCGATAGGTAAATGGGTACAAAACCCCAACAAGGTTTCCTGACACATAACCACCGAGTAGGGCATGGTCATATTCCAACACTACATAGAGAGCACCACATACATGCATTCATTTCATCATTATATCATTATCATATACAATCATCATATAGTCATTCATCTCACAAGACATGCATTGGAACTTCAATTCCTCAAGAAATCACTATCAGACATTTTATCAAACACTTACAAAGTGTGTAGTGCTAGTTAAAAATTATGCAATTCAAGAGTGAAATCATGCTAGAAAATGCAATGTAAAGACTTCAATAGATTTTTGGTAACACCCACAAGCAATTTACATTAAAACCCTTTACCAAATCTTACAATTCTCCTTGGTTTCATAACTTAAAACATAGCAAAATAGTCACAACTTCATAAGCTTCGACATAGTGTGCAACAATTTTTATAATAAGATAGATCCAATTGTAAATCAACTTTAAATCATGCAAATTAGAGTGAAAGGGAGCTTGGGTATCATGGGTGCAAGGAACCATGAAAGAAATTGGAGATAAACTTGATGAAGATTGGAGATGGAGAGTTGAAGCTTAAGAGAAAATCCTTAGATTCGGATAGGGTTTTGAGTCTTTTTAGGAGATAAAATATTGGCTAAGTGATTGAATGAGTATTGGGGAATGTTTAGAATGATGTGAGGGTGAAAATGGTTAAGTATAGGCATTTTTTATGTTTGGGAATACTTCGGGCCAAGACTTTTTGGTTAAGTATAGGCATTTTTATGTTTGGGAATACTTAGGCCCAAGACTTAAAGTCTTGGACTAAAGTCAAAACTAGGCAAAATTTATCACTAGTGTTTGCCCTTGGCGCGTTGTGCCAGGGGCACGAAAATCTTTCTGGAATTTACATTTTGAGAATTTTGAATTTTGATATGGTTTCTCTAAAATTGGGGTTAGACCCTCCCCCCCCTAATTTTGACCCTCTGAACAAGAATATGAGGTTGAATTTTTGATATTACGCACGAATTTTAAGATATATGGAAATTATGATTTCAGGATCTTTTGAGGCACATTTTTCAGCACTTTTTGGGGTCGTTTCTATTAGCTACATGATCATATGTAGAAAATATATTATGGGTACCTGAGTTGGATTTGAGTGTAGTATATGCTATTAGGTTAATTGTTATATGTTGCTCTTTTATATATCTAGATTGAGTTGTCATTTCAGGATAAACAACAATTCCAAGTTGAGGGTGTCAATGTATAGTCAAAATACAGCACATTTGATGCCTAAAACCTGAGATTTTGTGTGTTTTCATTGTGACTTTTATGGTTCTTATGTGTTTTGTGTTTGCAGAAAATACAGGTTTGTTAATTTTGAGAAAAGTTGCAGATTTTGCTAATTTTCAAGACATATGGGCCCCACTACAACTCGTAGCCTAAGCCAAAAGTCATAGAGGCAGTCTCCTATCAACTCATAGTGTTCATAAGAAAAGTCTAAAAATTTGGAGTTCAACCATACGAGCCCCAGGTTTGAGTCGTAGTCCCTTCTACAACTCGCAATGGGTGGCCTCATAGAAAATTACAGTGTTGACAAAAATTAGACCAAGAAATGCAAGTGTGGACTATGAGAAGGCACCGCAAGTCATAAACAAGACTACTTCCCATAGAGGTGTATCTAGCAGTGAGTGTAAAATGCAAAGTGCTGACTATGAAAGCTCATTTATGACTTGTAGGGCATAATACAAGTTGTAACTATGAGTCGTAGCAGACACTGACCAGATTTTCTATTTAATTTAGGAACTTATTTGTAAATACTATAAGTAGAATATTTTGTGTTTTAGCACAAGTTCTTCATAGTTTTTGAGAGTTCTTGTGGTTTATAGAGGGTTTTAAAGAAAAAATGGTGAGTAGATTTTTAGGGTTTTCTTTAGAGACTCAAATTTGGAGATTAGATTCACTTGTGGATAAATTTCATCATTCAAGCTTGTGATTCTAAATACAAAGGTGGTTTTGTTGTTTTTCGTTCTTCTTGGGTAAGTTATTAACTATGTTTTCATTATTCATTCTTGATTTCTTTTCCCAATTCATAAGTAGCTAAATCCACAACTTGGGGATGTGGAACCATGAGTAGCTAACTTAGAAAACATAGATTATTTTCACTTCTTGAGTTGGGTATTTGCATGTATTAGCCATTTTTCTTCATTTTGCATGTTGTTTAATGGTGGCCAGTATTGATCCTTGCCTAGTGTTATGATCCCGATCCAGGTAGTGATGAATAGGAAAAGAAAATTGTTAACATAATTTGATTGATGTCTACTTGTCTAATCAACCAAACCCGGCCAAGGAGAGATTGACTGGGACACTGGGTAATGGTTAGTTGGGCACACTATGGTAGTTGGTCAAGCGCCATAGTGAAACTCGACCTTAACCTTTAGAAGAGGGCTAGAAAAACCTAAATTACAATCTTGCATGCAATATCCCAATTGAGGTTGTGTTATCTAGGGTATTTAAGCTAGTAAGTCATGAGGAACACAATTTCCCAAGTTGCTCTCCAATTTGATTGTCTCTCCGTTCTATTAGTTTAGATTAATTTTCTATCAATGTTTGTAAAAAAACCCTTCCTTTAGAATTGAGTTATTTCATATTTGAATTTAATATTGGTGAATCAAAGTGACAAAGCCCCATATCCCCTTGGGATTTGACCCTAACCTTGGTTAGGTTTTTTTACTATTGATGATCGATGACATTGAAATAGAGGCATATCTTGAGCGTCAATCATGCATGCATCTTAATATCACATAAATGGTCTATATTAGTCCACTAGCCTAGCCTACAAGGGCTCCAATGGTGGCACATAGTTTGGGACGTTGAGATTTATCTTTAATGGGTCATGCCTCAACTAATGGGATGAATCTCAATCTCAAGTCCACTCGGTTCTAAGTCATCCCATGGAAACTTTAAAATTTAACTTAGTCAAATTATGAAACTTAGAATCATAAGTAGCAATCATAGGAGTAGCTTGAACTTAGGAACCACCAAGTGAGAATTGTCCTCTTATATTGAGGACCTTTCTTAAATATCTTTTAGAGAAAGAGTCAACATTCTTATATCTTTGACAAGCATAACTTTAAAAATTATCTTTAATGCCTTGATCATCATCATAAATCATCCAAAGCTTTTGAAACTAGGTGGGATACGCTTTTAAGTTAGAGCAATCATAAAACACATATTCATGCTAAAGTCAGGAAAATACACTTATTCAAAACATGCAAAACAACCCACACTTTAGCATTAACAAAGCACATAATTGGGGTCATCTTCAAATACCTAAATGCCTGAATATACTTACCAAAAGCATCATATGATATCACTAAGATCATTTAGTAACATAATGCATCATAAAATTATCATTCACATCCATATCAACTGAAGGAACTTAAATAAAAGATAAAATACATTCTAACTTAAATAAAAGATAAAATACATTCTGAAAGACTTTGTGGGTAAGAAAAGACGCACAAACCAAACTCACATACCTTGGTAAGTTTGGGAAAATCAAACTTGAAACCTTGAGAAGAATCTTCTAAACCCTAGTTTGTCGTTGCTTGTTTTTAAAGAGGGAATGCCTTAGGAAATTTGAGAATGAAAGAATGAAGGAGTGGTCAAGGGTCCTAGGGCTTTAAGGTATTTTTCAAGCCCCTGTTGATCTAAAAAACAACATATTTTAGGAAAAGGAATTGCGGAACTGAAATCGACCTACAAAGCCCTGATTATGAGCCATGGTTTAAAACATGGACCTTAGGTCCTGTACATCTTGTTAACTTTTCTAAAATCCTTGAAACTGATTTACTTACCCAAAAACTACGAACAAATTCTATGATCCTAATGCTTTGTTAAAAGAAAGCACATTTGATGCCTAAAACTTAGGATTTTGTGTGTTCTCAATGCAACTTTTATGGTTTTTATATGTTTTTGTTTGCAGGGAAACAAGTTGGCATAATATTGGAAAAATTTGCAGGTTTTGCTGGTTGTTTAGGACATACGAGACCCTCTACAAGTCGTAGCTCAGTCTATGAGTGGTAGAGGTGGTATCGTAGGGATTTCCAATGCTTAAAGTACAAGATCTAATAACATGAAGGTTAGCCACATGAGACCCAGTGACACACTATTGTACCCTCTACAAGTCATAAAGGGATGTCCCATAGTGATTTCAAGTATTGATTGACCTTGGACCAAGAAAGATAGTTGAAGACTACGAGTGGTTAATACTAGTCATAGAGCAGACTACATCTTTATTGTTATTAATATTAGTGAAGTCCAAGATTGAATAGGCTGACCACTAAAGCTTGATTACGGCTCGTGACATGAGTTACGAGTTGTAACTGTCACTCGAATCAGGCGTCGACCAGTTTTTCTAAATAATTTAGGGACTTGTTTATAAATACTTTATATAGTATATTTTAGGGTTTTAGCCAAAAGTTTTACATATATTAGAGAAAATAGGCAGAGACACGTGGAGAGCACAAAATTTTAGAGTATTTTCTTAGGGTTTACCTTTGGAGACTAAATTTTGGAGATTAGATTCACTTGTTGATTCAATACATCTTTCAAGCTTATGATTCTAAACTCATATCAAGATTTCTTGTTCTTCAATCTTCTTGGGTAAGTAATTAACTATGTTTTTCTATTCATTGTTTCATTATTTTCCCAAGTCATGAGTAGCTAAACCCACAACATGGGGTTGTGGGAACCATGAGAATCTAACTTAGAAAACTCGGATTATTTGCAATTCTTAGAATAGGTATTTGCATGTACTAATCACACTTCTTCAAGTTGAATGTTTTCTAGTGGTGGCCAACATTAGAGCATACCTAGTGTTTCCTTCTCGATCCAGGTGGTAATGAATAGGAAAAGAGAGTGATTAACAGGATTGGACGATGTGTTCTCATCTAATCAACCAAACTCGATCCAAGGGAGGCTGACTGGGACTATTGGTAATGGTTAGTTGAGCACACTATGGAGTTGGGCTAAGTTCCGTAGTGAAATTTGACCTGTACCTTTGACCAAAGGGTTGGAAGAACCTAAATTACTGTCCTACATGCAATATTCTAGTTAAGACTTGTAGAATTCGGGGAAGTTAAGTTAGTGAATCATGGGGAACATAATACTCCAAGTTGCTCTCAATTATTGCTTATCTTCTAATTTTAGTTAGTATAGTTAAGTTTTGTAATGGTCATTACAAACTCTTTCCCCCCCCCCCTCTTTCTAAAGAATTGAGTTAGTTGATGTTTGAATCAATTATTAGTGAACCAAGTTACAAATGTTTGGTATTCCCTATGGGATTTGACCCTTATCTTGGTTAGGTTTATTACTTTGACAACCGTTTTTAGTTCAAAAAGAGGTGTATCCTAAGTATGATTAGATTTATCCTTTGATCTACATCTAATGGTTGGACTCGTACAGTCCTTCCATACCTGGCCATTTTTCTCATTTTCTTGGACCTCATCCACGAAGGGATTCTATGTGTCATGAATTATTCTACGGACCATGTTGTTCGATTCATAGGTCACTTTTCAGAAAAATTCCAATTTCCTTCATGTTGAGGCCCTCATCTATGAACTCACATATGATTTGTCATCCCTTCTACGAGCCATCATTGGGAGTGTGTGTTATCCCACACTTGGAAGCTTTTTTTCTTTCATAAAGATCATGTTTAAGGACTGAGCTACGGGTTATAAGTCCTTCTATGGGTCGTAAGTCACCCTTGTACACTGACTCCAGATCATTTACTACCCAACTTTTTATGCACTCTTAGGCTATAAATTGTGGGTCATTCAATGACTCTAACCTCTTCTTAAGGAGCTTGTGGAGCCTGAGGGGTTGGACCACCGTTAGGAGTAGGACCACTTTGTGCTATTTGTCTTAGTAGCATAATCCAGAAGAGCAAATATCCATACAGTAGAGAAAGGAAACTATAAATTAAGCATGACATAGATTAAGATGAAGTGAATCATTTCCTAAAATGCCTCGTAGCCTCATATTCATTGTTATGGAGTGCTTCACAACAATGGACAGGACTCTATTTGATGCGATATGTTGGATTTCTGAGGACTATTACAGACTTAGTACTCTGATATCAAGCTTGTCATGTCCCAAGCCTAGGGCTTAAAAATGAAACGGTTAATGAGGAATAGAAAGGAACCCTAAGCAAGACTGATGCATAAGTAGCACATCCTTGGTTGCAGAAGCATAATTAAACATCAATCAAATGATTGTAAAGGAAGTGGCACTTTGTACTCAAGCTATGGAAATGATATAGGGAAGAGGATTAGCAAGAATATATAGCAATTAAAGACTAAGGGGCGGGTACGTATGACATACAATGGGGGAAATAGAGACTTAGAACTTCCACATCATATCAACAATATGCATCAACACAAAAAAAGGAGATAAGGACTGAGGGGAGTCTTTCATAATTACATAAGAATAATAGGAGTTGAGCTCATAAAATACAAATCCATATCAAACAACACCTCCACCATGAGTGAAATGGGGGCCAAGACATCTCCCGAGTTCATGCTCAAAAGTAAATATACAAAATAAAACAAGGCTTGATTTTGGTATCAAAAATCTAGGTTTGTTGGGCTTGTAATTTTCATGACCCAAGCCTAGGGCCTAGACGTAACCAGTGAATGAGGAACCTGAAGGAACCCTAAACTAGCCTCAGTGTATATCACCATACATACTTGGTTACAGATGCAAGATAAGACGATATAAGAAACATAAACAAGGAAAATTGGGACTAAGGGAGAGAGGATCATATTAAAATAGCTTGGATATCATAAGTGAGTCAAAGCTCAAGCATAATACATATTTTGTCCAATAACACCTCTAACATAAAACTTAGCAGGGGCTACGACAAGCAACTAGCCTCACTCTCTAGTCAAGTATACCCAAAAAGTAAAGATAGTCTTAAATACATAGAATAAGAACATAGATATTTCCCTTGGACATGAGGGCACACCAACTAGCTTGATTTGATATCACTAGCCACGTGAAAGAGGATGATAACCAAATGGAGATCCAGTTCCTACATGGTAACATCATATGGGCATAGAGTATGCCTTAGTACATTTAAATGTACTAAGTATGTGGTATGCAACGCAACAAGAGATTGACATCATAGGCAAAATGCATAAACATAGACAATGGATAACATACTATCAATATGACATGTATGAATGATGCTTGAAGTAAAACATGTTAAAGAATCATATTATTTCATTGAATTAGAGCATGCATAGAAATAGACTATCATCATAGACCAAGTGAGCTACTTCCCAACTCCAAGGCACATTATTACTTGAATGGTGATTGAGGCTTAATTGCCCCTCAACAAGGCAACGGAGGCTTGGTACCCCCTTATCAAGGTGATTGAGGCTTGGCACCCCTTCGTCAAGGTGATTGAGACTTGGAACCCTCTCAATAAGGTGATTGAGGCTTGATACCCCGTCAATAAGGAAATTTATGTGCAACATCAAAGATACTTTTCATGAATTCAACACATATATGATATACTTTCATCATCACAAGGTCATTATATACCTATATTTCCTCTCATCATTATATATCATATGCATACCATTGATTCATCATCATGCCATCATCATTTTATAATCATATAATCATCATAGCACTATTCAACTCATAAGAAATGGATTGGACCTTCAATTACTCAAGAAACCCTAGCTGGATATTTTATCAAACATTTGGTGGGTGTGCAGTACTAGTGTAAAATCATGCAATTCAAGAGTGAAATCATGCAAGAAAATCCATTGTAAGACCATCAATCAACACTTTGCAACACCCTCAAGCAACATATATCAAGATGCTTCATCCAATCTTACATTAGATGCAAGATTTATAGATCAAAACATTCTAAAATAATCATACTTCCATAAACCTCAAATCACTGTGCAGTAAAATTTATAATTATCAAGACCTATAAGTAATCAACATATAAATCATGCAATTTAAGTAAATCGGAGACTTAGGTACCATGGGTGGAAGGACCCAATGGTTCAACACCACATACCTTAGCTTTTGGAGAAACCTTTAAAAAGATTGGAGATGGAGATTGGAAGCTTGGTTGAAATCCTTAAGAACCGGAGAGGGTTTTCAAACTTGAATTTGGAAGTGAAAATATGGCTAAGTGTTTGAGTGAGTATTGGGGAATGTTTCGGATGATATGAAGGTGAAATAATGCTAAGTGGAAGTAAAAACATTTATGGGATCGCTTGGGCCCAAGATCCAAAGCCTTGGACCCGAAAACAAAAAAAATGCTCAAAAGAACACTAGGGCGCGTCGCGCCCTAGACGCAGATTACTCATTGTTTTTGTGCCAACTTGAAAATTCATATTTCTCTACAGTTGCTCTAAAATTAGGGTTAGACCCTCCTCCCTCTAATTTTTACCCCCTAAACAAGAATATGAAGTCAAATTATTAAAATAACAAACAGTATTTTAGATATATGGAAATCAAAATTCTGGGCATTCCAAGGCACATTTTGGGTACTTTTTGGGGTAGTTTCAATATTTCCCCCTTGGGAACATTCATCCCCGAATGTAAAAGAGACGCACAAGACAAGAGTGATCATCAAGAAATAACCCGCACAAGAATGCAACATTACATTTAAAACACCATTTTCAAAATCTCAACATAACTGTAAAATCGTCATAAGTTTACCAACTTAAACATCAATGCATATGAATGACATAGGTGCTGAAATACTAGGCTTGGAATCATAGAAAAGGACTTGATGTGTTATCATAATCTTGAATAGAATGAAAGAAATACGAATATTGCTTCTCCATGCCTGTACTGGCTCCCCGAGAACCACATACGAATAGATGACTCTTCCAAAGGGCTTTGACGAACCCTACATCATTATCAATCAATCTTCATTAATATTCACACAACTTCTCCACTAGAGCTCCTCAAAAGTCAACTCTTCCATCATAACACCCACAATTCCAAGGAGTTCTTTAGCACTGGAGTTACCAACACATCCCCTTAACCTGGAAGCATGCAAAATCTGACGAACCATGACCATAGGCAACTCCCATCCAAATGCAACATCACCAACTTCCTCTACACTTTAAAAGGGGACACAATCATAACTCATCGTCAACCTTAATCACACCTATTCCACATGTCACCACGAACTACCATCTTTCCCTTGGGAGACAACCTCCACTCTACCCTCTCTTTGCCCAAAACTTCCAACCCTAATAAGACAGAATCGAGGCCTTGCTTAATCTGGATCTCTCCAACTGAAGAAGATTTGGAACCAACAAGAATACTACACAACCACGCTCAACTTCTTCCAACGCTTGGCTATCTAGAGCACTGACCACAATATTAGCCTTACCGAGAAAATAATGCACATCTATATCATGACCCTTAAAGAATTCCGGCACGTTCTTGTTATCCTTCATTCACACCTATCATATTTTGAAAACAACCTCCCTCATCCATGACTTGAACACTACCCCAAAATGGATTCACAAGCTCTAATTAAATCTATACTTCAACACTAAAGACCACCACAAGCATAATAAGGTAGGGACTAAAGACCCTATTCATGAAACCCATAAACAAAGCCAATGTATAATTCAACCGAACAACTCCACCAACACTAATAATGCTCACTTGGGGACAAAGATCAAACCAAAGATCAATCTTAGTGAAGCGACTAACCTGTTGTAGTTGACCAAATAGACCGACCATCATCAACCATCATATTACAACCTTATGGGTTCTACATTCATTTGAACATTCTATGCAAGTAGCCCAACTACCCAACACATCATTCTAAGTTCAACGAAGATCACAAGGAAAAACTTCTATGGAATGAGAACATGGGCAACCCTTAAGGATCAATTGAACCTTAAGAAAAGAATGAACCTACATTTTTTGCTACCACTTGACACCCTCCCACTCAAGACGAGTTCATTGGGAGTCAGAATCTAACTCTATGTGTCCTACCATCCATGAAGACAACGTGCATGCAACAATCCCATCCCAAGTATAACATCAAAACCACCACACCAACTCCAACAAGTCACAAGACAAAACCTAATGCAATATGAACACAAGTCAACACTTATGGACTTTCTAGCCATCAAAAGAATAAAGAAAGAAACAATGGCACACCAGCCCCAATAAAACACACATATCAAAGTCAAGGAAACTTCAGCATATCGGTAGTAACATCGAGTGCATCATCTACTTCTTAACTCCTTTGAAGGGCATAAAACCGATTACATCTGGGCGCATCCCCTTGATCAACCTCACCACCTCTACCTTTTTTACTCCTAAAAGGATAATCTATTATCTTGTGACCCTCCTCTCCACAACTATAACAAGCATTGGTCTTCCTCAAACATGGCCCACCATGGTACCTTCCACACCTTAGACACTTAGGATTAGTTCTCGCTTCATAGTCATCTTGTCCCCTTGAGTTGGTCACCCCATCAATAGCCATCCTCTTATTTGAAGCACCGCCAGACTCTAGATTATGGGAGCCACCATCAAATCGAGCCCTTTTGGCCTGATGCACCCTTCTGTTCATCAATTTATCCTCCTCCATTTTCTCGACATAGGTCATCAACCGAGACAAGTCCATGTCACTAATTAGCAAGGCAGACCGTCATTCTTCACTCACCTAGTCGAAAACTTCCATCACAAACTTATTCATCCTAGATCTAGGATCGGCCACCAAATAAGGAGCATACTTTGAAAGTTGATTAAGCTTTAGGGCATACTCCCTCACACTTATAGAACTTGGTTTCAAGTTCAAGAACTCTACCAACATAGCTTTACTAAGCTCAAGAGGGAAAAATCGATTAAGGAAAGCCCATTTGAACTCCTTCAAAAGCACCACATAACCATTTCCCTTCTGCCCCTTCCATTGATCATAGCATATTTGGGCTACCCCTTTGAGTTGGTATGCTGCCAACTCTGTCTTTTGATTTAGCCACACCCATGACATTCAAGATCTTGTAGACCTCATCAATGAACTATTGTGGATCTTCATCTACCTTTGACCCATAGATCATCAAAGGATTAATCCTTATGAAGTCTCTTACCCTAGCTCATGGGTAGTACCATGAGGGGATTGGGCCCCTTTATTTACTTGGTTGGCCACAACTTGGGCAAGGATAGTGAAAGCATCTTGTAGCTCACCGTTAGTAGGTTGCTTCTCAGGAGTTTGGGCCCTTCTTCCTTGAGTGTTTGGCATAATCTAGCATATCAAAGAACAATCGTTAGGGGAACAACTCACTACAACTCTATAGCACGACATAGAACATGAAGAAGAAAAACATTTCCAAAAATGTCTCACAGCCTCTTACTCATAGTTGTGGTTGACAACACAACCATAAATAAGACTCTAATCAATGCAGTATGTTGGACTCCGAGGATCTATCAACCTAGTGCCCAGATATCATCTTTGTCACAACCCAAGCTAAAGGCCTAGTCATGACTTACGAATGGAGAACTTGTAGGAACCCCAAACAAGCCTCGTTGCATATCATCACACATCTTTGGTCACAAAAACAAGATACGACAACATAAGAAACATAAACAAGGGAAATTAGGACTAAGGGAGAGAGAATCATATTTAAATAGCTTGAGTATCATAAGTGAGTCAAAGTTCATGAATAATACATATTTTGTCTAATAACACTTCTAATATAGAACTTAGTGGGGGCCATGACAAGCAATCGGGATCACACTTATAGTCAAGTATACCCAAAAAAGAAAGCCAGTCTTAAATACAAAGCATAAGAACATAGATATTGCCCACGGACCTGAAGACTCACCAACTAGAATGATTGAATATCACTAGCAAGGTGGAGGAGGATGATGACCAAATAGAGATCTGATTCCCACTTGGTAACATCATGTAGGCATAGAGTATGCATTAGTATGTTTGAATGTACTAAGTATATGGGATGCAGTGCAACAAGAGATAGACATCATAGGAAAAATGCATAAACATAGACAATGGATAGCATACAATTAATATGACATGATGAATGATGCTTGAAGTAAAACATGTTATAGAATCATATGGTTATATTGAATTAAAGCACGCATAGGAATAGACCATCATCATAGACCAAGTGAGCTACTTCCCAACTCCAAGGCACACCATTCCTTGAATGCTTATTGAGGCTTGATAGCCCCTCAACAAGGCAACCGAGGCTTGGCACCCCCTCATCAAAGTGATTGAGGGTTGGTACCCCCTGAACAAGGCAATCGAGGCTTGATACCCCCTCTTCAAGGTGATTGAGACTTGGCACCCCCTCAACAAAGTGATTGAGGCTTGGCACCCCCTCAACAAGGAAATTGACGTGCAACATTAAAGATACTTTTCATGAATTCAACACATATATAACATACTTTCATCATCACAAGGTCATTATATACCTTTATTTCCCGTCATCATTATACATCTTGCGCATACCATTGATTCATCATCATGCATTATTGTTTTACCATCATATAATCAAGATAAAACTATGCAACTCATAAGACATGTATTAGACCTTCAATTCCTTAAGAAAGCTTAGACGGACATTTTATGAAACACTTGGCGAGTATGTACTGCTAGTGTAAAACCATTCAATTCAAGGGTGAAATTATGCAAGAAAATCCATTGTAAAACCATCAATTAACATCTTGTAACACCCTCAAGAAATATACATCAAGATCCCTCATCAAACCATACATTAGCTCCAAGATTTATAGCTCAAAAGATGCTAAAATATTCATACTTTCATAAACTCCAAATCACTGTGTAGTGATATTTATAATAATCAAGACCCATAAGTAAATCAACATTTAAATCACGTAATTTAAGTAAAAAGGAGGCTTAGGAACCATGGATGGAAGGACCTAATTGTTCAACAACACATACCTTAGCTTTTGGAGAAACCTTGAAGAATATTTGACATGGAGACTTGAAACTTGGTTGAAATCCTTAAGATCCGGAGAGCATTTCGACAGTTGAATTTGGGAGTGAAAATATGGCTAAGTGTTTGAGTGAGTATTGGGGAATGTTTAGGATGATATGAGGGTGAAAT